>LUCM01009499.1:0-19343 GCA_008360955.1 Fasciolopsis buskii
ACCGCGCTCGAACTGGGACGCGAACCGGGTTCGAACGATTCTGAGTCGAACGCCTTAGCCATTACGCTACCGGGCAGGCTCTGAACGGTTTGTTAAACTTCACCACATGATGTACAGTGCTTCCATGGTTCCTTTAAATTTGTTTACATTCACAGGAAATACCCCTAAGCGGATTTGCACGGCCTCGGTTTCGGGGCTAGATGCGTGTAGACTGCGAATGTTAAAATCATTACATGGTGCAACAAACTAAGCTCGCACTTCGGATCACCGTGGGCAATTATTACAAATTCAGTTGTTTAATAAGGACCATTTTGTAGGACGGTCCTACCTTTTAAATCACTTACTCCAAGCAGCCGAAATAGGTTTGGCATACTGATAATAATATGCGATAACAAGCGATTAGGTTTGGGAAATCATCATGGATCATCTGTGGGGTCGCGATCTGTCCTGGACTGAAATGAGTAGATCCGAAAGGAAATGTCATGATGAATTCCGAATTTCCTCGATAGCGTATAAAAATTACAGCATTATCAACACCAAGTTAGGCCCGGTGTGCGTTGTCACACTTATTTCGATCACTTTAGACCTCGATTTCAACTTCGTACAGATGCACAGCACGAATTTAAACTGCGGTAAAAGTGATGATTTGGATAACGGGAAGAAATATGGGAGGTAGATAAATTATGCAAAATAGCTATCGGTGATTTGCTAAAATCCATTTTCAACGATCTCACAAAATAGCTTTATCATTATGCGAATAAATGCGAGGCGGATTTCAGTATCTTAGGTAACCAACTGCTGAGAGCTTTTCGAGGGCCCTGAATATCTGATCAGTCGTGCTGTCTCTCGCGCGCATTCCTTTCAACTTTATAGTCAAGATCGCAATGAAAGTTAACCTATTTCCATGTGCGAATAGTGATATTGAGGAGTGTTTGGAGAATAATAAGCCTGATTTCGATTATGCGTACGATGCTCCATTCTGGACTGAAGACTCAGGTGAGTTGTAGATATACTCACATGAATTCATAGACATGATAGCTATAGTTTTGAATGCTTTTCACTTTTAAAATAGAACGTTTTTCTACATGACGAGATTATCCCATGGCATTCAAATAATGCGGCTTAAGAATACTGAGGACGGAGCAATTCAGAGTTTGATTCAAAATGCGAATTCCATTTAGATATGTCCGATGGACAAATATTTTCTTGAACATTTTTGACCCCCCCCTGTTCGATTGTTTGTTTCTGAGCTACCACTTGACCGTCCGAAATTCGTCGCTTAACCGCGATTTGTATTTGGACAAATTAATCCTGGCCTGATGATGCGCGCCAATGCTGATTAAGCAGCTGAGTGCTCAGATAACTTTCGTTGTTGCAATCACCAACTCATCGGTAGTCCGCTATTGCTTAACTCTTAATTTCATAAAGCCGATATTACATAAAACCCTGTTCACGTTGGACTTCCAACCTTTGCAGTAATGCTGCATAAATTGTGAGAATGCGAGTTTCCATTTATGTCCTTTCCGCGTTGTTGTCGACCAACAATTATTCAAGGTTAGCAGTGCTTTTCTGCCTTTATTGCGCACATCGGAAAACCTTCGAATAGGTACCGCAATTTTTATGGTTGCTGCAGTCTAGGCATGCAACATCTAAGGTATGATAACGTAAACAATCACAAGCAACATACATGAAACACGAACAAACACTCACGTGTTTGAAGTACGTGAGACAAAATTGGTCATGCAAACTGCATCGTCACTTATAAGTACAACCGTTGAATGTGGTACGTTGGGTTTACGAAAATGAGAATCTAAATTAGATAAGCGGTTTGTATCTTTTCTTCGGATATTTTAATCGAATCAGAAAACAGGGAGCCTGTGGGGTTTTAGGAAGAGGAATAGAATTTGTCGCGTTACTGTACCACTGACAGGATGTGAAATGACTTATGATGAACTCCAACTATTTTCTCATGCATGACGCATTGCAGTTCACACTCAATCGAAACATGAAGTTCGCTCGACATTCGTCGACCGCAATGCTTTGTCTGGGATGGTTCGTGAGCCCCCTTAGATTGTTCAATTTAAAGGAGCTATTTGGAAGTAGATTGGCCACATTACGTTTTCCGTTTAGGCACAACAAAATTACCAGTGTGTCCGTGATTCACCCAGCGCCGGTAATTACAAAAAATGCAGAGGCCCAAAACCCTGTTTTCGGTCATTGTATGAAACTACTCATGAATAGCTATTTTGAAACTGCAGATAAATATTACAGCAGATCAAAGAGCGGTGCAACGCAGCAAACAAAATGGAGATCCACGGGAAAATATTTCACATCCCCAGTATTTTGCGCATTTGTAGCAAAGTGATAACCACTCCCCGGTATCATTACATCGACCACATTGAAATATTCGACTAGAGACTTTGATGGTACTGTTTCTAGTGACTAATAATAAGCACCAAAAGCAACTAGCTGCTCCCCAATAATTTGTTGACCGCGGCTCAGGTCGTTGGTTTCCAGGAAATTCTGATTGCTGAGCTGGGCGTTTCAATTGAAGGTGGTTCATCACCAGTCGAGGTGAACTCGTAGCTAGAAGTTTGTTTTACTACTTAGTCCTCCATGAATGGACTTTTAAACCTAGGGGATTGTTGCGCTAATTAGAAACCGCGGTGTAACATACGATCAGTTGGATAACTACACTTTTTCTCTTGCCTCAGTGGGCTGCATTGGCGAAGAGAAACAGCCGGACAGAAGTGAAATACAGTGCAGTAAATAGAAGGACTCGACCGTGATTTCATTTCCCCCTTATTCTGATATGCCACCTGTAGAAATTATCACTGCACTAAATGTAAAATGAATGCATCCAAAAGCAAGCCATGGTAGGATCGTGAGGTATCCACAAGAAAAACGAACACATAAAACAGGGCAACTGAAACACCGGGCTTCACCCACAAAAGCTGACAGTTTGGCTTGGTACTTCAAGACTGTGACTTCCTGTTCGTAGTTGATTCTGATTACTTGGATAAGCGGGTGCTGGACCAATAGTTGCTTGAGGAAAGTTCTTTCTCCATAGTAACGCGATTAACCGGCTTCAAACTAGTAGGTTCACATGAATATGAATGATTTTCGGCACAGTTCATCACTCAAAGCTGCATCCACAAAGGTGATTTTCCAACAACAATTGATTATAGGATAAAACCAGTGGATTTGCAATTGCTAAATCGTGCCCCAACTGATGAGTTATAATTTTGAGAGAAGAGTCAGGTTTTTGAAAAAAGCACCCCAGAGAGTCTTTGGATTTCGTTGCTCAGACCAGGACAGTCACAACATGCCTTTCCTTTCGTTGACGAAAGTAAACCGCCCATATATATTTAGAATTCTCAATTGCCAAACCATACAGTGGGTATCATAGAATGTTGGCCAGCTATTCGGTACTGGCCAAGTGATTACTCACCAGTTCGCGACCAAGCTCAGACACAGATAAGATTTAGGTAGGATTAATTCTTGAAAGTTCAATGTAGAGAACCGGTGCTGGATTATATTAAGAGTGACATTCGAATGGATCTTGCTGTGTAAGGTGAAAAGGATCTTCCAGTTTCTTAAACGGAACTTCTCACGTGCACCGTTGTTCAAGACACGCTAGTCATCGGCTAGATCGGATGGAAGAGACAAGATTGATCAAAAGACCTCCACGACATAAAGTCCATTTCATTATATCAGTATTGATTACAGGATACCGGCAGACTGCGATGCCCTGTGGAACAAAATCAGAAATAAGTTTAGATTTACCGCACAAATGCGCGAGCATTCAGATTTGGAAAGATACCTGTAACAGTTTTGACAGCTGGTAACGTGTGAAAACTAGCAAGGATTGCGAAGCCGAGAGAAGCCAAGGCTAGAGTCTGGGAAGAAAAGCATTCCGAAGGAGATGGTCGCTTTTAGAAAAAAATATAACATTTCAGGGTGAGGATAAAGGTCTGGAAGCATATCACAGTTAATAGATCAAACTTTTCATTTGAAATTTTGTTGCTTGAGAACAGGTAGCTAGAAGAGATTTGGTTATCCCATGTGTTATTCATTCGAACACGTAGATTATAGCGCATTCCACATGGTTAAATTCAACAAAAGTTTTCGACCAGAGCCATCTTATGAAGCCTAGGAACATCGCAATCTACGATTAAACGGGCTTCGAATATAATTTGTAAATTGGGGCAAACCACACCGGCAAATCAATTCCTAAAGTGCTATCTAAATTTTGTGATTGTCAAAGTCACATTTCATCGGAGGAATTCAATTTCATCAAGTCTGTCACAATCGAAATTCAGTGTAGGGAAAATCATATTAAGTAAAATCACTATCAACAAGGAATCCGTAACCATTACGCAATACGGTTGTCTTCACCGAGGTACTCAATAATCAAATAACCGCCTCTGGGCTTACACTGAGTGCGCTCATTTCATGATCAAACAAAATAAGACTGACGCTGATTTTATCTTTGCGATTCTTAATATCTGCCGACTTTAAACCCATAGTTAATTTGGAGAGACGTTGTATGAGCAATGCGCATCTGGTTCTTCTTCTTTGGTAATCAACCGCAAAACAAATCGATCTTCTCCGGAATGAGTTACGAATGCGAACGAACAAATGCTATTCGAATTTAGTAATTTAAAGGCAAACAGAAACCAAATCAATCGCGGGCAGATAAGTTGATGTGGAAACATTTGTAATCTGCAAAACCCAGTGGTGAAAAAGTGCGATAGAACTTGTGATTTTCATGTCCAAGCTCTTCTGACTTATTCGTTCTTTCCGAGTCATAATCTCCACTCCGACCGAGTGAATTCTTTTCTTCGATGATTCATAACAAGATTACAACCATTCCTCAGGCATTTCGTGATATTTTTTTAACTACACTGTGTGCAAAGACCAAGCAAGATGAATCATGTAAATTCATAATGTTTTCCCTAATACTAAATACGAGAATGGGATTAGCATAAAACTCTCAATACCGCCAATGTTCAGTAGCAAATGTTTGTTCCTATTTAAGCAATCCACATAGACGTATTCCTAACTTTTTGTCTTGGCATCCGTCTAATCAACCTTTTCAAGCCATTTCCAGAATGTCCACTCTTACTTACCATTTGCAACTTACACAATCTTAAGGAATTGGTGAATCGCTTCTGCAAATTGATTTGCATTGGCCTCGGACTATTAGTGTCGCTCCTGCACTTCACCACCGTTCAAAAAGCAACAATAAACCGTCTGCTAAACTGTACTTCATTAGCAATCGTTCAATCTAGACCCTATTGCGTATTACTGCTATCCAAAATGGACACGGTACAAGACATTCAGTGACGTACGCTGACTGAGTGCGTATGAACCCTATAACAGCGTCTGGAGGCAAATAAACAACGACTTACCCCATTTCACTAAGACGAGAGCATCATTCTTCACATACTAGAGATAGGAATAACTAAAGTGCATTGATACGGAAATCTGTGCCTAAAGGGTAACCTGTATTGCATGACTGGCATCGAAAATGAACAGTTGTAAGCTTTCCAATCTGAGTCGAACGCCTTATTTATTACGCTACCGCGAATAGTTTTGGTACGATATTTACTAAACTAAATCCTTGGTGGCTTTCACTTAAGACCTGTCAACATTCTGGTAAATCTGTAAAATTTCCGAATCGCACTATTCCTCAGGGCTTTGTTCTGAGGGACTGTTGGAACCCAGGATGATTCGAATATTCCCTCACAGTTCATGAAGACCGACTGGCCTTCTGGTGTCTATCTGGCATGCATGGACCAATACCATTAATCAGTATATAAAGGTTGCGGTTATCGTCGATAGGCACGGTCGTCTCAATTTTATCACCTCCCGCTTTCCTTCAGTATTCCTGGTTGTGTTTCAACCTCCTGGTAAGCTGACTTCTCAGGGATTTGCGAGTTTCATTATGTGTGGCGTGTGAAAGCAAGAATTTGTGAGCATTCAACATGGTAACTGGAGTCGAGAATGACCCCAAAGTTTTGTAAATCACTTGGCCCTACATGGATATCGTCACCCGGTGCAAGGCTTCCCTGGTCTCTTTCCAATGTTCACTGGAACCCTAGACATTTTACCAAGAAGGCAACCGCACTGAAGGCTCCGACTGAGCTAACGTCAGCAATTATCATTCAGAATCAGCTACGACGGAAAAACGGGTTTTTGTGCCGGTATGACCAGAAAGTGGGTGCAAACAAGAGCGTGCTCCAATATTGTGGAACAGAATGACGACAATCCTTGGCCGATCTACTCTGCTGGTGACCGATGCATTGTGATCAATCCGAATCCAACGTTGCGAAGGTGAAAAAGGGCTTCGGGTGGAGTAATGCCATTTTTTGCAGCAAATGCTTTTGTCAGCTGTAAACAGTTTTTAGGCAGAACAACCTTAGGTCTGTATGATGGCCTGAGACAGAAAATCAACTTCCGATATTCCTCTCAGCTTTTATTATATAACCGACACCAGCAGTAACAACGCCACCTCCAACAATAACAATCACAACCACGACAGTCGTTAAACGCAAGTGTAAGAGTAATTGAGATGTCTCGGTAGAGTTCTTTAGCGTCTGAAGAGCTGCAGTCTGAAGGTGCTGAAACGGGTAGGATGAACAGGTGGGGAATCTTCGATCGATTGATAATGGTACTTACAGAATCGCCCCACTGAATTGATCGTAAACAGCTGCTGTCTGGTATCTAGTTTCTTTGGGAATCCTATGCGAGATCCTAACTCCGCAAGGTAATTTCGGATGAAAACATGCTTATCATTGGCCATCCGCTCAAAGCACTGGGCAACGTGATTCTGATTTTCTTGGACGCCTGCCAAGGAAGCATTGGATCTGATTATTTTTTTTTTGAATTCGCTGAAATGCGGGGCAAGTAATGCTAAGTAGTTTACTTATCAAACATGGGGACGATTAGGGTTCTCAACCAAAACCTTTTCTTCTGAAAAGAACCTGTCCACAAGACAGCGAAAAGTGGCTGAGAGGAAGGCCATCGGCTTAGACCAATTAGTATTCCACCGATTTTTCTGACTGAGTTGCCAGATCACATCAATCTTCCCACCTTGAGTGTAAGAAAACTACTTCGTCAGGAATGAACTGCTGACTTTTCAGGCCTAACTGGGAAAGGCCACTTGGCGCAGTTCATTTGGTGGTGGGGGAAAACTACCCGCCGCACCAGTTGACGCAATCAATAAAGTGAATGCTTAGTCGCAGAAACTACATTTCCATGAATCTCCGAAACAAACCGTAGTGTGTTTTGTCGAATTTCTGTTGTGTATTTAAGTTCGGCACACGGAAGGCGCTACATTTTTTCTAACCTACTAGCGCTTCGTTTCGTGATTCAGTGGTCATGTATTAGGTTGGAATAAGCGCAGCACTAGATGAAAACCACCATGAACAGGCCGCAAAATTTTCACATGATTTTTCATTTGTATTATACGCTGCCGAAATGAAGACGGTCGATGCGTCTGGCGTACTTATAAGTATCAGAGTGCCAAGTTAGTTTGCTTCTTCCCATACAAAATTCTGTTGCTAAGAGAGAAGAACGCAGTGGATTAACCACATCTGTTGTAAAAAAACCCTGATCCATATAAGAAAAACAACAGACAAGAGTCCAGAGAGCCACCTAGAAACATCTTTTTCAGTGATGCGGACTTCTATGATGTGCCCATACGCAGTTGGAGGATGTTCTGAACCACCCGCGATGAATTCGTTCTGCTTGTTGTATGATTATGATTATGATCTCGTGAATCGACCCGCTGACCAAAGGTTAAGCACTTTGTTTCCTAGGTGTATTGGCTATTACGTCTTATCGGCGCCGCATCGATAATTGTGCCTACAAATGACTCCCCATGAATTGTATTTACCTATCCATTTCAATAAAACGGTGAATTTCATTTTTTTTGATGACCGAGTTCGATTTCACCCGGTTAATTTCAACAGAGAAGCACTGAATTGTGGTTTAACTGTCGTATATTTATTTGTTGCAAGCGACTGATAAAACATATTGGGCTTTGAATAGCCGTAGGTCCTTTTTTCTTGAATTCCAAAGCAGGCCACATGGCAGCAGTTTTGCAACGCCGTCCACTCCACCAAAGGCAAGTGAAGGTTTCCCTAAACTGACCATTATTCGCATTGTCAAAAAATTAAGTCACCAGATCTTGGGCACTCAGTGCAGGAGGAGTGCGTTGGCTGTTTTCATCTACCAACTCTGTTGCATTATTGTCAGCTAACTGGATAATCAACCTTGTCCCCCAAATATGGAAATCCTCGCCCCGTTGTTGGTTGGGCATGATTGACTAGTTAGGTCCTCGGTTGTGAATGCTTGGGTGAATTCCGAGGCCTCATCTTGACTTTCGTCTCTTCCCGTCTTTAGATAACTACATTCCCAAAGTGCTATACTTTATTTTTTAACACCAAGATACTTTCTTCGACAACTTCGAAAACCGATCTTCTAATCAGATCGCAATAATATTGGGCTTTCCCGATAAAGGTCTTCGCAAAGGAACTCAGTATGCCAAGTCCAGTTTCAACCCGCGGGGTTAAGCTGGGTCCTTACTGTATTTATGTGACAGCTCCTTGGGGGTGATTTGTGTGACCGTTGGTATATTTTCTTGGTTAGGTGGCCATAGTGCTTTAGCCTCAAAGCACAAACCTCAGGTCATCCCATCAGCTTTGAATATGAGAAGCCCCTGGCTCGGATATCGGTTCTATTAAATCTCATCGAAGGTGTGCATTCATCATCACACCAGGCTTTTAACTCGGGGATTTCCTCATGGGAGTCATGTATATGCCACTGTTGCACTGCCCAGCTCCTGCGGGCTTGCCAGTTTATTTCGTCAGATTTGTTCAAGTATTACCTTTTGTGATATTCAGCATGACCTTGCAGCTTCAGAAGGAGATGCGGTTGGTATCCATTAGTTCTACTCATATGTCATGTACTAACCGGAACCGGGTAAGCTTCCAGTTAATCTGCTTCGATGTAAGTTGTTCGTATTGCATTTACTTACCGTGCATTTCGTTCGAATCCTCAGACCAGCTATCAATAAGAATTCAACCGAAACATCATTTGTCGTCAAAGAAGTTTCGGGAAATTTGTTAGCAAATCGCATTTCATTTGGTGACAATGAGTTCTCTTATGAATTTCAATTACCAAGAGAGCTCGAAATCCAAATATCATTGTTTTTGATAGCGCTATTTCCAGAGAAATCACAATTGCAGAAAACAGGAGGGATCGGTCATTGAATATTACGACCAGATTACTCTGTGCAGCAATATTCCAAATGAAACACAACATGCAACCATTGTGGAAATTAAACCCTAATAACCAGCTGGGCAATTGGCAATTTTTGGTCCTGCTTCTCTGGAAGGGAATTCCCTAGTGAAGTATTTATAGGCTTGTCTGCTAGCAGATCAGAGCCTTCACCGACGCGGCTAAATTAAAAATTTCTAAAATGGTAAATCGCGGAATAATTTCTCACTCAGTCAGTGCAAGTCCAAATAAATCACGTTCTCCTTAGATAACCTTCAACCCTTATGTTTTTGGCAACTGTTCCCTACGGTTCACATGGTAAATTGCTTCGGAGACCAAACCATACTCACAAATCCATTGCGGGTTTTGCTAGGCAGTACTGTTCCAGCCACCCGAGACGGGATAAATTTAGGCAAAATCGGACTGATTTAGTAAACCGAGAAGACAATGTGTTAGCACTAAAGTGTTCAAGGAAACCAAAACTGAATCCAGTTCCCTGGTAATAAAAGCTGGATGTTGCGATTTGACATATCTCAACGTATTCCTTGCTAGATTTATCAACTTGACGAGAAGTAATGCAGTCGATGGTGAATCTATGTTTGTCGAGCAGTGACTGTGTTTGTAAAGACTTGTTCTCCATGTGTTTGGTCAATATATTTTGCGCAGTGACTCCGTGCGCTTGGATTAAACTGATCTATTCTCTTGGGTTATTATGATTTACCGTGCACGTTTTTAACATATGCACAAATGCCATGTCATGTGAAATTTCACCAAACCACTGTTCATAAATGGCAGTTCAGGTGTTTCTGAGAAGCACTACTATTAGTATCTGCATTATCGGCTTAAATTCTGCCAACTGTCTGATTTGAATTCTCTAAATTTTCCTCTTTCCACTGCTCACATTGATATCCTGGGGAGGCATTGCTAACCGGGACGGATAAAATGGATGAGTTCCAGACGGGATCTTTGGATCCAAAGTGATCACGTGGCCATTTTAATTCAACGCAGCGATTTACCGACAGTCTAAAAGCATGATGATTACAAAAATATGCATGAATGTATAGATTTATTTGTCAAAGGAGTTCGTTGTCCACTGGCTTCAATCACGTTACAAATGTTTGCAAATGAGGGGAATATGAATGGAAAATTGAGCTTGACTGTGGATTTCCCTCACGCAACGCGTTCAAATGATCCAACTGGAAGAAAAAGAGAAGGGAAGAACACAGTTACAACAAGCATAATTGATTGGGGTATTCAGGTTAATCAACTGAGAAAAAGTTGATTGACTTCGAATTATGGTCTGATGAAAAGTATGAAGCCTGAAAAATAGGACAGAACTGAATATGCGTGTTGGTCACTGAACAGAAAACACTCGATTGGAATAGTTGTCTCCGTAGGAAAAAAGCTGTAGATTTTACCGAAGATTCTGAGGCCGTGTGCAATCATTTGCGTGGCACGTGGAAGGTGGATTCAAATTTATTTCGCGATATTATGTCTTTACGTATTCTTCATTTGAGTCCAGTCACATACAGCCAAGGAAGCAGCGAAAATATTTAGCAGTCTATATACTTGTAAATGGGGTTAGGGGTAACCGCGTTGTAAAATGTGAGCATTTTTTCGTTATCGTGACGTTTCTATGTTCACATAAATTGTTGAATTACAAGTTGACATGTAATAAACGATACTTACAGAAAGAAGATACGCGGCCAGTGTTCCAAGAAATGAAGCCATCACGACACACCTCAGCATTCGAATTAAGGAGAATTGTTGCAGGAAGGATTTGATGGAGCTTGAAACACACGGAGAGGAGGATAGTGAGCAAAAAATCAGATAGACGTGTCGTTTGCATTCAGCTATTCTTTGCTTTTCTTTGGGTGGAAATGTTTTTAGTAAAATGCTGCCAGAACGCAGAATTCCGTTTTTCTTTTCGTTACTCCCGATTAACTTATTTTGGTTAGCACATTCAAACCATCTGTTGATGACAAGACTAAATTATATGAATACGTGAAATAAATTAAGCAATTATGCGCTTTCATGTTTTGTCTGTCAAAGCCCAGTAAGCGACTCTACAAGGCACCCAGTCGTTACACAAGTGTTTCCCACAATTTCATATCCTAGTCCTATAGATCCTCATCATCTTCGCATAATTCTTCATCCGTGCATGACAACTGTTTGTATTCTCCACTGGTTCATGTCACGGTTCAATTTGCTCACCGACTCCAGGAGTTTCCTTACGAAAAGCACACTACACTTGAATTCCAATTAACTTAATGTCCTGAAACAATTGACTTGTTTTCCATGGTACACTATAGCCAACGACCGTTATTAAACCACACATTTTCTCCATAGAGTTCATCTTCACCGTAGTCATCTTGACCGGGGTGGAGATGAAATCTTTTGCACCGTGCGTCATGTATAAGATAACGAAACTAATTGCCGGCTAATTCATACTCTGAATCCACAACGTTGTGTTCTGATGATAAAATCTCTCAAACCTAAAAAATTCCCAAAGCGGAACACTTTTTTTTTCCTTCGCACAAATACAATCGTTGGCGAAATCCTCCGCGAGAATGATACTTGCCTATGGATTCATTCGTGTTAACTACAACAAAAGCACACAGCCTTCAAAACAAACCAATTTGACCACTGATGACTTTGTCTAATTCAAAATCGTTGCATCGGTTCCACTGCTTTGAAACCTAATTAAACTAATTAGGGTTTGTGTAAGCCGTAAATCCGCAATAAAGGGAGGCTACTAGCTGATGCCAAAGTTAAAGAGCACTTGGTTTTTGTACACTAATTCATCCAACGGTGCGGTTAGTTTACGTCCAGAATGCAGGTCGGGCTGGCAAATTTCGTGGTCCAGACTGATCTACATTGAGTGCCTTGTTCCGGGGACTTAAATGAATGCTATCCGGTTTTCTGGACAATTTTCGCGGCCATCGCGAAAACTGCTCACCATGAACAATGCAATATTTCACCATTAAACTCAGATGAAAACAGAATGAGGTGGAAACTGTAAACTGGAAGTGAGTGATAAGAATTTAATTTTAACTATAAGCCTTTCGACTGGTGTGGTTTGCATGTGAAACACCTGATATGGAGGTTGGCGTCAGTTGTGACTGGATGGCAGTTTGGCTTGAAATCAGGATAAGATTGGTTCAAGCAGCCATCGAACCATCACTCAACCATCACTGAAATCCGCTGTCATTTTCCGGCCTACTATATGCCGGTTAAACCATTTGTAGTATTTCTTTCTGAAATCAGATTTACGGTTTCTCGAATTTACTTTATAGTTTCAAACTTTCAGGCAACTTTTCTTGGAATCCAGTCTTGTGTTGTTATAGAAGAGCGAAAATGATCTCGAGGGTGATCATCCATCAAACATCCTTTTGAACCAACCCGTACACCTCAAAGTGATCTGGCCTTGATCTTGGCAAGCCCTCCATCTTTGGTCAAGTTGACATTCACTGGCTGTGTGACTTCAACCGGTGATGAAACACTTTTGGCCTAAACATGAAACTCAACGACGAGAACCTCACAGGATCCAACAAACTGAGCTAAGACGAACACGAATAATCTAAGTCATTGATGCCAACACATTTGAATCACTTGGTTGTGACAATTAAAACAGAGCTGCGCTGAATGACCAGAAGCAAATTGCATGTTCTTGTTCTGTTAGGCGGAAGAGAAGTGAATTAACTAAAACAGGGACAACCAACGTAAACTGATAAATTGATAAACAATTATTCGCGATTTTAAGAAGACAATTGTGCTTTTCTGTTGCTTTCTTGAACGAAAAATTGGTCAAACTGCAATTAGTTGCGCTTAATAGAACTCTCATAACCGATCCAACAAGGTATGTGTAGTCGACCGGTTACTGAAATACAACCTATTTAGATAGCGGATGTCCAGTGATTAATTACTGTTTTATATTTGCTTATCTATCGTTACTCAAGGAGCATTTCTTTGTGAGTGACAATCATTGAACAAGCAAAATAAAACCGATATGTTAACTAAAATTTCGACTTTGTTGTAATGGATAACTTTATCTAATGCGAGGGAGACAAGTTACTTGTATATGAGACCACATCGCACAAATCTGTGGCTATTAATATCAGCGCACAATTTAATGAGGAAGCATAAGTTTGATTTCCGACGTTGGTTAGGAGGATACGGACTGCAGACGTCCACAATCACTACCGTCCAGACTGACAGGAGGAAGGAAGAAAATGCCGCCACTGTCAAATTCCAGGGACTAAATGAAGATCCGATGATTCACACTGACCTCGTCAATCGTCACGTGAGTCCGGATAGCACGACTGAATTAAGATGTAGGCGGTGGATAGCGAAATAACTCACTGTTTCAAGTGGAGAACTTACTGTCTAAGTATACTACCATCCAGCGAATATAGTCGATTTCATTGGTTTTCACAATGCACTTGTACTCTCCTGTGAATGACTCGTGTGCACTGTCCAGTCTCTGAATGGGTAGGAAACAAAGTGGACCTTGTACTCTAATAGATGTTCAAATAACAATCGACGTCAAAATAATATTTATTTAGTTCCTAACCTAGAGGATCGCTGAGAAGTATGTTAAAGGCAAGTTGTTCTGGCATAAGTTTGACTGCATCAGAAAAATGCACACTTCACCGCAGAACAAAAATGAACTTAGGTACCTTTCCTTCTAAGTAGTCGAATGAGTTGCAAACAGTACTGGCAGAGTCGAATATATTCGAATATTGTAAGATGGTTTAATCAGACAAAATCAAATCCGAACTAAATGAAGAACAGATTTTACTTACAAATGAACTCCCGAGTACTGGGTTGCTTATCAAAATTTCCACCCAGTCGTCAGGAAACTGGCGTTGCATCCATTGAATCTCGGTAGCCACAACACCTGAGTTAACTAAACAGGTTAGTGTTATTTGTCCGTTGCTCCAGTCATTGTAAACTAGCTTCTGTCCAATTTGGAAGACCGGGTTTTCTGTGGGATTTGTGAGAAATGCATCCGTTGAAAGGTTTATTCGTACTGTGACATCTGCTCAGAAAGAATGTTTTCTATTTAAACTAGCTTCTTTGATTCAGTTTACAATTCAGGACTTTTTCTTTCAATAGCGTTTATTTAAAGAATTCTGTAATCATAATTGTGTTTGGCATCGCATGCGTCACTGACTTTGCACTCCACAGGGCGAATCAAGTGTTATGAAGTGACTTGAATTTGTTTACACAGACACGAACTTGCACCATTGCACACACCATCGTGACTCAACTCAAGCAACCACCCACCAGTACGTATAAACTACACCCCATACTCACTAAGGATAGTGGCTCCTCCACTGGTGATACCCGTAATGGTTGGTTTGTAAGTATTGTACTCGGTAGATTGCGGTATCCAGAATTTCGAACCCGCAAGTAACTTGATTAAGCGCTCAAACACTCAGAATAAACTGCATTAAACTGAGTGATTTAGGGAAACCGCAAATTTTCATTACCCTTCTGAGTCCACGAATGAAATGCACAAATCTGCAGTCCAATACCAGAACCCAGTGTTGTACTGTTGCAACTGCTGCAATCAAATCTGATTTCCCCCTATTTACTTTTAGGGTTGTGAGTGGATTTTGGTATAATTTTATGGGTCTCATTTGGCCTCAGAGTCAATTCATTTGATAGTGGCACTAGATTTTCCGACTGATTACCTCACTGACACTCCACATGTACTCTTGAAGTCTTCTCATTTTAGAAATGTCAGAGTTTTCCATGTGTCAGGCCGAATAATATTATTAATTATTTTTGTTATATTGACCATAACTATAACTAAGGCCCTGCAACATTCCCTAAAGTAACTCCAATCCTCCTTGAGGTAGCCTCATTTTATTCCCTTTTCACGTTCGTTTCCTGTGTACCAATTGCAAATTGGTTCTTTTTTATTCTCTTATTAACACATTCTTCTATGGAGCAGTGCTTATGTGCATAACAAGCCTCAGGTATTGCCGAGTTGGCATCGCTGTTCCTACTACATCGACACGGCTCACATTTGCGTTTCACGATTGCTATCCTTCGAATGCGAACATGTTCAGAATTCCAACTCGATTATCCATTTCGCGCTTACACTTCCCTTACTTTAATCGTTTTGCGGACGTTTATGTGATGTGTGCAAATCGACCAGTTAACCGGTGGATGGGGGATGGGCTTGGTTGTTTGCCCGCCATTCACCGTTGGTCCAGGACAAAACAACTGCACACTTTTGATGCCCGGTTCATCTGACTGCTCTAACACAGAAACTGTGCCATTTGGGAATTGGAATTTTATCTTATTGTTTACTGACTAGGTAAATTTTTTGTGCACATTAAAACATTTCGGATTATACTAAACATATATTGACCAGACTATAATATTGTTTTACTCCGCTATCTACTCAGTCAGTCTGCACAAACGAATGAAATGCTCATTCTGTGCTTGCATACTTTCGAAGCTCTGCCCACAGTGTCTTCATTTATCCGTATGCTGACAAACGCCGCGCAACCTCTCCCAGACTCCAAAGGGCAGTGATGATAGGATATGTGTATATGCTGATCTTCCTTGTGTCTTCGCTGACTCCACATACTAAAAGACATGCGAGCGAATACTCTGAGAATGATATTGACAGGAAATCTGGATGTGCGGGATGTGTGTGCAGACAAATAATCCAACCTATTGGTCTTCTTGAAGCTCTGTTGAGCACATTCATTGAAAATCTGAGTTAGTTGTAGCTCAGATTGTTATTTCGGGTGAGGGCCTGATCGATAAGCCTAGAGTTTCGAGAGCAGACGCTTCATCACCAGTAGAGGTGGCTCGCACTGACGATGTCAACTCGCTGATGATGAAACGTCCGCAATCTAAACTCTCAGCTCAGCTATCAGAACCTTAGGAACAATTTCATTTATGCATTTTACGCCGTGCCGTTTAACGCGTGCTGGCCCACAAAATACAATGTTTAGAGAAATGAACTATTTCATTAAGAAGTGATACTGTTTTCCGGTTAGTGACAATATCGCAGGCACGGTTTTGATCTGAAATTTTCAGGTTTTATTTGACACTAAAGCATTTACGAATAGTACCGCTTACCAGAAACCAGCAGATTTATCCACCGGATTGCTCTGCCCAAACTTGTGTTCACACGGCACCAATACTGACCTTCGTGTTCTTTGGTGACTACGGATATATGCTGAAGTCGATGGGTAATCAGGAAAGCAAAAGAATAAGTTTATTGCCAAGTATTTAAATACCATCTGCTTCAAGTTTGTGCAGATGCCTAAGAGGCTAGTTAAATCATTGCCTAGTGCAGGTCTGGCCATCAGCGTTGGTCAGACGGATTATGTCGTAGCTTTTGGACCGGAAGGTCGCGGGTTCAGATCTTCCTATAGCAGGTGAACTTACTTACTCCAATAGGCTGTCCTCTGTTGGCTGCTACCCTCTTCCTAAAAATGATACGCACTGATACTTCAGTAACGAGAGAAGTAATGATAAAAGATTAACTAAGAAGGCAAAAGAAACTGTATCGTTGAGTGTTACAAGACACACTGTTTGGTACAGTTTCTTGCCGCCTAGATAAGCACTACCTCGTAATTTCGAGAAGAAAACTCAACTTATTTTTGTCTCGCCCTGCATTATAATAGCTTAAATGGTATCTCAACCAGTCGTACAGCGGCACCGTCATTTTCTGCTGAGTCTCCGCGCTATGTTGGTGCACATCATTCCGTCCCAAATGGTGGCTGGCGAAACGACCAACGAGCTGCTCGAAGACGAACTGAGCACAAACCTAGGTGGGGTCCCAAGGTCTGATGACTTAATGGTGCATCAGAGACGAAACACGCTGCTATGTCGGCAAATCCCAGCACTTTGTTTCAACTAATGAAAGTCACCAGTAGGAATCCGTTGTGCATGAGCAAAACGTCTTGTGAAACTGACGATTTATCTATCCACAGCCAGAAGCGACTTCTTGTGCGTTGAATGAAGCACATTAAACCGTGTTTAATTGGACTTCAGTGTCCGCTCTTCTCGAGGTTGATCCGACATATGTTTCAAGGTTTGCTTTAAATAATCAATCCTCTCAGGTAGCAAACCTCATAAAGATCCCAGCCCAAAGCATCGGACTCCAGCAAACTTTCACCAACTCTGTTTGAAAATGGTTGAATGGGCTTGGGAAAGGACTTCAAGTTTTATTCCCAAGGATCCGATATTCTGTGTGTGCGGTAAATCAACCACTGCCCTAATCTTCACTAGGGACTAACAATGACTAAGTTAACCACGGGGGTGTTAGTCTAATCTTAGCAGCATCGAACTATTTAACATTTGTCATCATTTTCAAGTTTTACAACAACCGTGATGAACGAACTCGAGAGAAGGAGGCTGGATTTTTCATTCTTGGAAATGTTTAGCGACTGCCAATAAAATATCTTTTTTAAACTTTACCTTAGATGTTCTTCCCAAAATATTGTGGCATAGCAAGAATCGGATCTGAACTTCTGACAGGAGGCAGACTTCCTGACAAAGTCGAAGCCAATAATAAATTTCTCCGAGCATCAAAGCGAAAGCAACCCACCACGCTTTTAATCGTTTTGCGATTAAGTTATCAGGAAACGATATGCAATGTGAACCTCCAAGGTGCAGGGTACTTCTTCAAAACTGACAGGATAGCGTGATGGAATTCACCCTTTTCTATAAATGGTAGCGAGAGATGGAATAGCTTTCACAAATCCGTGGTCCTGCAGTGATGTTCAGATTTTCTTTAAACAGGGTGTGTGGTCAGTACCACAAATTGCAGTGCTCGACTTTATATTTCCAAGACTTGCGTTTTCTGCATTTTCTGCCTCCGGTCAGCACTGTCTCCGAAGAATTGCTTGAGACTTTTGGAAAACTCGCGTAAGCAGTGCAGAGATAATCCGTCGTGCGTTGGGTGGAGGTCAAACAAATCATCATAGGGTAAGCGTTTCGATATGTTGGATGGGTTCTGTTTGTATGGCATTATTACCTACCATCTCGTGATTCTTTTGCATGCATTAAACAAGGCTGGAAGAAATAGTGGCCCTTAACATGGCGAGGAAGCATAGAGAAGTTATTCCGTTTTTGGCTTTAGTCGCTATTCCTTGCTTCTTGATCGGGCTCAAGAGATGGAGCTGAGGACGTTGAGACGTATGGCTCGAAATCAAATTCAGCGGCACGAACGTTTTACGGGTTCTTACTACCAAGTGAAGCATGAAAAAACAGCGAAACATGAGATGAAGGTGGAAACAATAATAAAAAGTTCACTCGTCATTGACTAACGATGTACCAAATTACTCGATTTTAATAGTTTTTCTTGATTTTTGACTCCATGTTTGATTTCAAACACGTGCGAATACACATTTAAAAATTTGCACAGAACTTTCTCGCATTCCTAAACGAAGCCCACAGGTTGAGAGTACGTCGAGTAATTCGCGGAAATCAACAACTCTGCGTGCAAAAAAGAAATGTTATTCAGCTCGTTATTAAATGCAATAGCACACCTGTTTCGTCACCTCGTAGTCACATTCATTTAAACACTGAATTTCTTTGTTACTCACAGCTAAATCAGTCGAGCTTTACACAGTCTTCATTTTGTTGGCAACGAGGCTGCCCTTAATCACCGTTCCAGAATGCACAAACAAATCGCGAATGAAAAGAAAAAGAATTTTCTCCGAAATTTCCTCCGGAGTGCGGTTGATTCTCACAAATGATGAGTAAACTGGGGTTGAAGATGATATAGTTTAAGGAATTCGTTCCAAAAGTTTGGTAACGTCTACCACTTGTGTCAAAACAATATCAAAACAATGTTCCTACCAATTCCGTGGACGCCTCCAGATTCCTTGCGAACGCGTGCGCTCGACCGAATTCCGAATTGGGCATCCAATCCCATTGTACTTCGGTTGTGTTGATCAGCTGTTTTACGCCACACGGAATAGTGACTGACTGGCCGCTGATGACTTTGATGATTGATGACTGGTTTCCATCGAATGCTTCATGGTCTGTTTGTGTGTGTGTGTGTGTGTGTGTGT
>LUCM01009500.1:0-110025 GCA_008360955.1 Fasciolopsis buskii
GGCAGTGAACCGTGAACAGTGGCGATCGTGCTGTCATTTTCTATCGAATCAGAATGATTGAAAACACGTGCGTTTGTACAGCTAGACTGTGTTCCTTGTGTAGGCTGCAACAGCATCTTATCTTTTCCCGCCTGTGTAGATCCACTCCCTGTTCCCCTTTGATATTAACTCCTTTTATATGAACTTGTAACTCTGGGGGAAGGCAGCGGTCAGTGAGGCTTGCGTTGCTGTTTAACGCTGAACGATGATGATGATGATGATGATGTTATACAATCAGCAACTGCGCAAAGCGCCCTGGTTTTGATTGCTATCTAATAGGACCAAACTGTTATGATAGAAGAGTAACAAATTGTGCGAGAAGTACCGTAGTGGTGCACGAACGTCTCGAATTCGAAACATCGTTGACTGCACCACTCGGTCATACTATGAGGTCTCATTATCGCGTTTGGTTATCTCGGATCCCATTTCGGTAATCTAACAGTCTACCTGAGACACTTTACCGGTTGTTTTCAAACCCTATCGCTACGTCATCGGCTGACCACCTTAATTCGTCCCCCAACTACAATATACCTTGGAGGGCGGTGCACATCGAGGGAATCGATCCGTGGGCATGCGAGCCACGTGCTTCAGACAAACTGCTCGAACCGAATTCAGTCCAGGTTCGGTTGACGTAGCTCTACGATCTCACGCGAGACCTCAACATTGCCCGTAAAGTTTCTCCACAAGGCTTCAGCGGTACTGCAACGACATCGATGTCCAGGCACCATCAGTCTTCGCGGAACCGTCTAGAGGTAGGCCCATCCTGTTGTTGCCTAGTTCACTCGACCTTCCATCGTTGATCGGATGTCACAAAGAATAGATCTCTCGAACTGATAAGGGCTGATCGAGTTTTCAGTATACACAATACCTTCATCCGATATACGACCATCAGATGGAGCGTAATTGCTCTGATCATAAAACTTCTCCGTCTCACCCAACTCCTGCTCTACAAGAACAAGGTTCGGTCTCTACCCATGCTAGTCCTGAAGCAGCAATCTGCTTCGTCGTTGAGGCGGTCTGGAAGAACCCGCATTTTACTGGATTCTTCTATCAGAAGCACGTCATCGTCTGCATTTTCTACTTTGAACAACCTACTGCCAAAACAAATATCAATGTTAATCTTCCCACTTAAAATGGTGCGGTTTTCATAATCATTTTGAGTATAAAGGAGATAAGGGGATTCTGACGAACGTCACTTCTCATGGTGAGCTCGGGTAATCGAATACCGTAAGCATGAACTCACCTTCGGCTGCTCGTAGGCAGAGGTTGGAAAGGTGAATAAAATTCCTTTGACTTATTTTTCGAGTTAGCCTTGAGATCGTGGAAGGCAAATCATGAGTATCGATTTTTTAACAATAGTCGTGTAATGAAGACATGGTCGATACAGTTCCAACCGCCTCTTAGTGCGGCTCGGTTTTCACATACTCTTCATGAGCAACGGAATATATTGCTTCGGAGCAGTTTTGTTGCAGTACTTATCAAACTAATTCCTTGTTTTCGCAGCAGGGTCTATCGTCTTCTATGTTGCTACGATCATTGATTCACACGAGTCCCTAGCTATTTGTTCTTTTTCTCAAATCGACCCTAGTTTTGCTGACCGCAGTTTGTAAGTTTCACCAAGTTGATGGTGGACCAAATCCCAGATTTGACCATCAGTTTTTGCGGAAAGCCGAAATTCGCTGTCGCAAGTCATCTCATTCGGTATTGTGTCACGCCACTGAGTTCCCTTGCCACGCACGTAATTTGTAGCCGCGAAGTATAATGTTGTGGTTAAATTGGCATATTCCTTCCATCGAACCTTGCACTGGCGATAACGTCAAATCTTCAGAGCGTGGCAACAAAATATACCCTCCCATCCTAAATGTACCTTTCATCCCTGAAAATATTAGGGTTAGCGAATACGAATCGATAGGTTATTTCCTCGGGAATGTGTGTGATCCCTAAGGTTGTTTTCGCTAATCACCGAGTGAACCCACATTTTTCGTTCGGCAGTGATAGTCGAAATTGCTTGAATAATGCTAGAAGGTCTGCTCCAATGAACAATGCTTATTATTAGTTTTTACAGGTAGCCGGTGCGTATGATTTTCCTACAGCTTCGCAAGAGCGGTACTAAATTATGTAACTATTCCTAATAGTAGACGTAGATCTTATCTGGGTCCTTGAGGTATACATCATGAGTAAATCACTACTATTTTTAGATTCTTCGAAAAACAGTTTATTCTCTCTCCTACTTTATCCACAATCACTTACACTCACAACTGTCGTTTTTCCAGGCACCATTACTTTTCGCGTGAAAATTTAAGCCGCGACGTACCGCTTCTTAGTCGGATGATTGATCGCATGATCTTGCCGTTGGATGAACTAGTCAAAGCACCTAGGCTTATCGCGCTGAGCACCACTCCGGAAGAAGTGCAACAGGCTTTAATAAAGAGCAAAATCGTATGCGTCGAGGAATTGGGAAATGGACTTCGGGGTGTGCGTCGGATTGACGGATGTAAGTCGAATCCACCATTGATGCTCACTCATGATCATTTTACATTTTTTGTTGACAATTGATTTTTTTTTAAGCTGACCAGTAAGCCGCTCATAATGCGATAGTTACTCCCATACTCGACAGCTTTTGACTGTTTATTTGGGGTCTACCAGTTTACTGTCTATGTTTCTATGGTAAAACTGGAGCTCTGTCCATTATGATGAAGTTATTCTCAAGGAGTCAGATTTTCCGCCACTGCTACTCATTTGTTCTGTTGATGTTTATCACTGCCTTCTGAATTTTAGTTCGTTTGTCAGTAGTCATGATATCGCTGATATGTTACTTTTAGAATTTTTACAGAAGGCAATTTTCTTAACCACTCATTGTTTACCTCTTTCTTTTTCAGTTCCAGCGGTCAGTACCCCAAATGATGTCTGCTCTATGCGTACAGTTACGGTGACCAAGACAGAACCGACAGTCAACACAGTGGCCACTGTGAGTAATGTAGCCAGTCATTTTCAAACGGCAACCACTGCACAATCTTCGAATCTCTCGAACGATGATGAGCGGTTATTGGCTACTTCTCTAGCGGATTTGTCTTTCACTAATAGAACCACTAAATTTCCTGTCTATACCTACCCGTCACTGGAACAACCGGTTAGTCAAAATAGTACCTTAATTTCTCCCAACTCGACCCTTGGTGTGATGGTTTCTGGAAGCACTCGCCTTTCACCGAATCAATCGATTTCGTGCTCATCCAGTCAGCCTACGCTTTCGGTCGTCGGGGGGCAATCATCAACAACCTACGAGAATCCCACGACAAGTGCAGCTGTTTCCAATGGATCAGTTTGTTCTAGTCGCCCAACATCCGCCATCTGGCCTCAGGCAGGTTTTTCTGTCAGCCCTAATCGCTCTTCACTACTCGGAGCTGGAATCAACCAATCGATGGATTCTCCTTCAATCGCTAGTAACAATCATTCTTCAATCCTTGGTTTTCCGTCCCGTCCGCCATACGGACCTGGAGTACCCACTGGGGGTTTACAATCTCCCGAAATTCAACCTATCTCTGTTCTTCCTATGCGTCAGCAGACTACTCTACCACCGTACCTTTTAAGTCAACCGGCTCATTGTTCGACTGCGTTTCCTGCTTCTTTGCCGTTTTGCCAAATGTGTTACTCGAAGTCTCCCATGAATATGACTGTCGCAGCAGCAATGGGGAATACTCACCAA
This sequence comes from Fasciolopsis buskii, assembly GCA_008360955.1. Taxonomy (NCBI): domain Eukaryota; kingdom Metazoa; phylum Platyhelminthes; class Trematoda; order Plagiorchiida; family Fasciolidae; genus Fasciolopsis; species Fasciolopsis buskii. The sequence goes on from LUCM01009500.1 coordinate 3,743, forward strand.
CAACTATCCCAGGCTCATCTTAGTCCAAAGCCTCAGTTTCCTGGTCAGATATTCCATGGTCAGGGAAATCAAGTGCCCTCGTTGAATGCACACCAAGCAAATGTTGCTCTGGCCGCAGCGAATTCTTACCACGCTGCGGTAGCAGCACTTGCCGCCGCGGCTCAACAACATGTTGCTCCGGCGTATTTTAATACCCCAATGGCATCAAATATACATTCACAGATGCAGCACATGCAACAGTCTGTTCAGTCACCCCTTCCCGTCTACTACACCGCTCAACCATTGTCTCTGCCTACTCATTTCCAACGCCATCCAATGCCTCGCTTTCCTCATGGTTCCGTCTACCACGTTCAAGGATATCAACAACCAAATCAAAACACAGCACTTCATAACCCAGTACAACAAGCTTCCGAAATCCCTGGAACGCATTCTAAGGAAGTATCACCATATTCAACCATGGGTGGCGGACCACAAGTTGCAACTACTATTGCCTATCCGTTTCTTTTCCAACCACACGTTCATTTGCCACAAGCAAATCAAACTTCAAGTAATAACCATAGTATGATTCCGAACCCAACAGCCGGTTTACATTTTCAGTACCCTCAGCAAAGCACAACTCGTCAACCACCGGTGAATGCTTATGGTCTTACTTCTCTTGGTTTAACAGTTGTTAATAGTCCCACTTCTGTTCTGCTGCCAGCACAAAGTGTCAGCGATGACACCGTATCAGCATCGGTGGAATACCAAGAAAAAGTTCATCCTGGGACGACGCCCGGCATTCAGTCAGATGCCACGGATTTGGTGGCATACAATACCAGCCCCTCTGTTTCGACAGCAGAAACCGTCTCTTCTTCAACTGAAACTTCTGTTCCCGCTAGTGAGCTAGTGTACGCTTCTAGTGCCAAAGAAATGGGGACTACACATGATGAGGTTGACCAAAATACAGAGCTTGAAGGCGAGTTGACAGCAAATAAGCCGGGTACTCCAGCTGATTCCGAAGATTCGGCGAGTTCTGGGATTGGTGAAATGAATTCTGCGGGTAGCAGTGGACCAATCGATACTCGTACAAGTTCCTCCCTTACGCTTACTGATCAGCCACAAACCGATCACGTGACGTCGACCGCTTGTGAGTTTGTAGGGTACCGACGCCATTCTCGTTCGACTCATACCAAAGAGGTAGACCGAAGTCCCTGAATTTTTTGCTCATGTCACTAGCAATAATTTCGATTCCCCTTCCATCGACATCGTGGTGGGTCGCACTCAAGTGACTGGTTGCTTCATCTTTCATTATATTCATCGCACTTTGCGAGTAATTCTCCCAAAAGGAGAAAATAGAGCCAAGCAATACGGTCACAACGACGCCTGCCTGTCCGATTTTCCCGCTTCATGCATTGAAATAGTGTTAAACCGCGTAAAAAGCTACAAAACCACACGAAAAAAGCAAAAAAATTGGCCATCAAAGTACATCCTTTCATATTGTCTTGCTTTCTCTCACACTTTTCAGTCTACATTCTCTTAGTGTTCTCCCACTGGTATTAGCTCCATTCTCCTTCGGTTGTTTGAAAAACGCCGTACTTTCATTTTGAAAGCAGTCAATTGCTGCGGTTACATGCATTATGTAATTTTTTTCTGCAATTTTCCATTTCTGCCTTTCCCCGAGTGCTGACTAAGAAGACGAATGGCTCTGTGATACTAGTTAGCTGGCCGTTTAGATTTGGCAAATCATGCTCATCATTTGAATCTCTGCATCACCGTTATCATTATCATGAAACTTAATCTTTTGCTTTTGTTCTTCGACTTTAAAGTTTCTCCACTAACGGCACATGTAACTTTAACTTGAGCAAACCTCATTCTTTAGGTCAAAAGTGAAATGTACAAAAATTGCTAAGGTTTATTGTTTACATGTGCCTATCTATCATCCCTGACCCCTTCAGTCTACCGACACTACCGAAAATGTCATTTACTATCTTCGGGTTATCTGCACATCTTTTTTGTAGCCCAGATGTTTTCGTCATCAAAAATGCTTGACATCCCCCCTCCGTCAAGACAAGTCGTGTTTGATTTAGGCAATTTTCGAAACCGAGAAGATTCTTTATGGGATCACTAGTCATTTATCCTCCATTTTTCCCTTCCTCCCTGCTACCTCAGCCATTCAATCGGTATTTAGTTCACATCCGTCGACCGCAGCGACTGTTGTGCTGGGTCATCGTATGCCCCATGCCTCTTACTTCACTCTCTTCTGCCAGCCTGAACAGTCAATTATCTCAACACATGTGGGAACCAGATTCTTATCGCGTGCCTGTGCTTGTGCATCATCTCTTACAATCGATGGAGTCGTGCGCGGCCGAATTATGGTTAACACTGACAACTTATATGCGGACGCGTCTTGATGGCTGCTTAGGCGTTTTTTGAAAACAAAATGATTTCTAGATCTTCCATTTTCTACTAGTATCATGCGATGAATCGAGCACGTTGTCCACAATCTTCTGGATTTTCACCTAATGTGAAAGACTATCGAACGCTGACTCACAGATGCTTAAAAGCCAGTCAGCCGGTGCTATCTGAAGTGGTGATCTATTTTATGCGGGATGTAGACCGGGCGATCTCATTTTGCGAAGAACTTTGGTTGAATGGTAATATTGAACGCTTGTTCACGAATGAGAAATAAAATCCTTGAAGACGCCCAAAATCTTCGTATTCTTGGCAAGATTTTTAGGAGGATTCACGGTAATTTTTTGTGATAGGGTAGTCAATTGGATTGATCGTCTATTACGAAACAAGTCCTTTTGGTGGTAGGTGGCAATCCGCTGTCCCGCGGCTCGTTATCACCCCTCACCTGTCGATACTTTTCGATTCTGCGCCACTCCAATTTCCAGCGTCATGATTTCCGAGTCCCTCTTGTGGTGATTCCTAGTGGCCATTGGCTATTTCCCTTCCACTGTACTCGTGCTTTATGCATGTATTTTATATTTTGCATGAGTCGTGCGCTATCGGAATCGTAATGAAAACAATACGCAGAACTCTCCACACGTGCCAACTCAATAGTCTTCTCTGAATCATCGGCCACCTATCGGGATCCATAATTCCTTTATGGGATCACACCACCCGTTTGCCCAAGTCAACTCAGATAATTCTATATGGAGACTTAGGCCAAACGATCTAGCCCACAAGTCGGACGATCTGAAAGTCACATTAGAGACCAGGGGCTGATTGTTCAGTTCACGCGTCTTTAGGATAGAGCTAGACAACCGAGGTGTCCAGTACCCCTTACCTTCACAGATACCAGTGAGCATACGGCAGTATGCTCCGTATGTCGGCCGCGGTTGGTTGTGAATCAGAGCTAATCTGTCTCTAGACTGACTAGTAAGTACCACTCAACCCGATGGAGGGCCCTGGGGGGTTCACCTTTATCTTCGCATTTCAGTAGAAACCACCGCAAGAAGATAAGGCGTTGCACCTCCACAGCAAAAGCTATTTGAGATGCAGATCATCAGAGAGGGTCTGAGCCTGAAACACCCACCCTCGACCATGCTGATTTACTTGAAGGTCAAGCTTGCCCTAATGAGGGCTATATTCTCTGAGGGCTGTGGGTTTTGTCCCACTGTTATATGTTAAAGTAGTTACGAGGAGTGGGCACTAGTGGCGCATTTTTTAGGGAAGAAATTTATAACACGAGTAACGCTGAAGTAACTGGCCAGTATTTTTATGTTAGTCGAAGTGACATCAAGATAAACCAGTAAATATCTTATTTAATGGTGCACTAACACCAAATCTTCGCTGTCTCATGTGTTTTGTTGTTCGCTTGCAAATAACATCTTGCCAGCCTCAGTCTTATGTTTGGTGATCAAGGAACCATTCTGCTCTTGGATAACCTGCTTTTTATATCTGGTTTTATATGGATCGCCTCGAGGACATGGTCATTAATTTGTTCCAACCTCACTTCGACAGGACCGTGCTAAGACTTGATTTTCCGTAGTTGGGTTTCAATCGTCTGATTGTATGTATATCGACAGATTGTTCGCTCCTCTTGTGCCGGTTTCTTATCGGTCGCGATTTTTCGCAAATTGTTCGTACAGGGCATCGGTATTTCGACCTTCGAGCTGCATTTTTGGATTATTCACTTTCGGTTGATTGGCGTTTGGATAGTTTACTAGAACTCACTTCGAAGTATGTTCAAACGTGTCGTTTAATTTGATGTCCAGGGCAAGCGCGTAATTTCTGAGATGTGATTGATCGCTGATTATCCAGACCCCTCAGAATAGGTGTGGACATTTTTACATTCTAAGTTACTTGCTGGTTCTTACTGGTAGGCAGGTAACTGTTTGTCGAAGAACAACTCATTCATTTTTATTACAGCTTTAAGCATGAATAGGATAGAGGAGACGTGTCTCTTTCAAAGATTCTATGTATATGGGATGGCAACTCTGAAAATAACTACCGAGTAAGATCGGATACGATGTTAACAGGCCAAGCACGACGAGCAATTTGTTGTCCGCCATTTTCTCAGCGCACTGCGGAATCAGAAGGTCAGTTTCTCGAAATTTGGTTGCTCTAGTCGAGGTCATATATCATCATCATCATCGTTCAGCGTTAAACGCAAATACAAGCCTCAGACCGCTGCCATTTCCCCAGAGTTACAAGTTTCGATAAAAAGAGTGAATATCCAGAGGGAACGAGGAGTGGACCTACACGAACGGGGAAAGAAATACGCTGCCATAGGAAACACGGAGAACGGTCTAACTGTAGAAACATGATTCGATCATTCTGACTCTCACTGTTCGCTGTTTACAGACATATACTTCAGTGTCTCCAGCCAGCTAGTTGACTGGTATTTCGAGCCTCAACCACGAAGGCGTGAGACACCTACTTTACCGAAGTTCGCTTTACATGTTCTCATTCCGCGTTGCCACGTCATCTGTTGACCTCCGCATGGCTTCTTCCACTCCGTGGAAGGAACCCAAAATAGGGCATGATATGGGAGACGAGTGTTCGCCGTACGTAAAACACGACCCAACCAGCGTCGTCTACTAAGTTTCATACGGTGAGATAAGATATTCTCAGAATTGGCACCTAATTCTAGATTCCTGATCATTTTGTTCACTCGGTCACTGCATCCACTCCTAGAGGTATTACGTAGAGGATGGTGGTCGAAGGGACGAACATCTCCCATACGTATACTCTACTCCATGTCTCGCAACCGCACAGCAGAACTTGGCGCTCTGGCACACGACACACACGGTCTTTCAACTAAAGTGAAATATTAGACCGATACCACAAGTACTTCAGTCCAGCGAAACCGCTCGAGCCTTTGATATACGCGTGTTCACCTCCATCGCCAAGCTACTATCGTTCGACACGCAGCTACCAGGGTAGGTGAAACTTTGCAAAATCGGTGGTTCCTCTCCATCCAGTATCAAATTCGGGATTACTGCGTCCAGTCGTGTAACAGCACTTTGCACTTGGAATGTTCAAAGCACATGCCAAACCGAGCGACCGACCTCCAGAGTTCATCCAATGGACATTGTGCATGGTTCGCGGATTCGAACAGTCACACGACGTTATCTGCATATTTCGCATTTATTTAGTCCTACATCTGGAGCTGTGAATCCTTGGGAGGTGTCACTTGATCCCCCAACGGAAGTGGAAGTGCAGTCGAATATTCAGCTTCTGAAGAGGGGAAAACCTGCCGGTCCCGATGACCTTCCCGCAATTCTTTTCAAATTGGATGGAGAACTGTTGATGAAATCACTTTCCTTGCTTCGTGATATTTGGAACGAGGAGCGTATCCCGCTATCGTGGGGTGAGTCACTGATTATGCCCATCGTCAAGAAGGGTACACGGAGTGACTGCAGCAATCATCGCGGGATTAGTTTAATTCCCATAGTTACTAAGGTGTTAGCTTCGATAATGCTGCGTCGTTTGACACCGATTCGCGAGAGTAATATCCGCGAACAGCAGGCCGAATTTCGGCCAGGTCGAGGTTGCATTGACCAAGTATTCACTCTTCGCCAGTTACTTGAAACGCGCCACACACACCGCCCACCTACGATCGTAGTCTTCCTGGACTTGAAAGGTGCATTCGACTTCGTGGATCGACCAGCACTATTCAGTGCTCTGCACAGGAAGGGTATGCCAACAAAGTTTGTGAACCTGTTGCGAGCATTGTACTCGCATACCTATGGTCGCGTGAAGGTATACGGTGAACTGTCACGTTTATTCGAAACGACTAGTGGCGTTCGACAAGGGTGTCCCATCTCTCCATTGTTGTTCAACTTTGTCATGGACGAGGTGATGGAAAAGGCTTCCTCATTGCCTACACGAAAGATATCTTTTGACAGTCAGTAGACGAGGAGGGCGCACTGCGTGGCCTCTGAATGGACGAGGCACTGGTGATAGAGACTTCGCGGCATGACACACATGAAACCCGCGCTCGAAGTAAGCGTTTAAGATTGTTTGCTTGCTTCTTGCATGATCGTTTGCTCCGTGGGCATAATTTTGAGACGTGTGTATCACGAATCCGATGGCAGCTCATGTGCCATCCGATCCGTGACGAAAAATGAAAACGATGCCAAAAGAGGAGCCAAGGAAAAGAGCGTTTGTCCAAGCCCTATCTAACATACCACTTGCTAGAAATTCTTCGCGTGCATCATCAGTTGTCCGCCAAAACCAGGTTCTTTTTGGGAACCCCATTCCGAAAGTTTGGTCGGAAATCCTGACCTACAAGGCAATACAACAATACGCGGCGCTCAGTTCAGTTCAGATTTCTCAATCAATAACTTGCCCTTAACTTGCTCTGGATTTAGATGCTACCTCACAGTGATATCTCACAATTGAGAAGCAGAACGAGGAATGGTGAAAGATCAACTGCCTAATAGTTAAAGAACTACTTGGAAAAAGGAGGATTTCAAATGTCAAAATGCTACTGAGTGCTCCACTGAGCCGTATCACCTACTGTATCCAACCGTCTCTTGGGGGACTCTTTTGAACCCAGCATAACCGGATCTGCTCGGACCAATCCGGTGGTTAAAGTTTTCAAACTTTTTACCCATGTCGTCGACTGACCACCACGACCCATCTTCCAACAAGTATCCACCTCAGAGAAGAGCGTGAGTGATGCAGCTGTCCTTCGACTATGTGGAACATGTCCCGGTCACATTAGTTCATACTTCAAAACATTCAACCCTCAAACCCAGGACCTTACCTCTAATTTTCGAGTTGCTGAGGCACTTCTCCGGCCATATGCTATGGATACTCCGAAGACCATAAAGTTCAAATTTTCTAAATGTTCGCAAGTCGTCTGTTCGGAACAGCCATTTTCCAAAATCGCATTGCGTGACCAGTCTTATTTTAGCCTTCTAAAATCTGCATTTGATCGATACCTGGATGTCAAGCTGACGATGCGAAGATGGTGAGTCAGTCGAACCTTCAGTGATTGCGCTCCTAATTTATCCAGCAAAGACCACCAGGTGAGGTGCACCTACCCAAGCATTTGAATCTCTCTCTGCTTCCTCTGCAAGAGCAAAGTTCGACTTCAAATCACACCACTCACATTGATACTTTGCACGGAGCAATGCGAAAATGCACCCACAGCTTACCCAGGGCATCGTTTAGACTTTCGTGAAAATCGTGTAGTTTATCCGAGTCTTCATTTGGAAGCATAGCATCATCTGCATATTCCAGATCGAGCAGTTTCCTGGTTGTGCAAATATTAATATTGAAGATAAGATAAGGTGACTTTCGTAATCACCATAGTTAAAAAATGGGAACGAGTGAAATGTGGCAACCCTGGTAAGTATCACCTCTCCTGGTAATCTGGGGTGAACAATAGCCGGAGGACGAAGTTGGCCTCGGCTGGAGGAGGGAAATGATGTTTTCTAGGACGCTTTTCAACGAGAGCTGGCTCCAGGGAACTGCACGACCAACTGAGACAAATGCCGTTCTCAGATCAGGAAAGACTTATTGTGGGCTGGTGAAAGATATTCGTACATTTTGATACTTGCTGCGGAGTTTAAATAGTGACCAGTATAATCCTTACCGAGTCGGAAATCGGCTCGTTTATCATGCGTAAATCGTTTGCGGGCATTCGCGAGCGTGTTGATGCGGTACTTCTTAAGTGAATTCCCGTGATCTTCACATGATGACCTATCCCCTTTCTTATAGGTCGGTATAATCGCGGATTCACATCAGTCCCTAGGAATCTATTTCTTTGCCTGGACTGACCACAGAAGTTTTGTTAACATCTATGCTAACGCTTCGTTGACGTCCATGACACTTTGTCTTTTGTATGTGAAACCTTTCTCTTGGATCACCTCCACTCCTGGTAGCGGATGATATCTATCTGCGTTGTTTCACTTGCGTGTCTGAATGAAAGTCACACTCCAGCAGTGGCCTGACTAAACCAGTTCCTAAAATGCTCTGCCCAATGATCCAGCTGATTTTCCTGAGTGAATCAGTGAGCCATTGAATTCGTTGATCAACTCACTCGCATCTGGTACTCATGGCCCAATACCCCTAATCAGACGGTTAAGGTTGCCGCTAATACCAACGGTCGCAACTTTTTCTAGTCCCATTCGCTTTCATGTCCACTACTGTTCTCGGTCAATTCTTGGGCTTTTGGGAAACTGTCGTTTTAGGGGTTTTGGGTTCTTGTGGAACGTGGCACCGCAGGCGAATCTTCAAGCTTCTAACAGAGCAACTGACATCGAAAAACCTCTTTTCTGGGGCTCACGCGTAGTCTTTATTTCAAATCATTGGTTTCGTGGCTGTAGCTCTGTCATCCAGGGTGGAGATGCACCGGCTCTCATGCAACTCTGTTCTGTGCGTATACTCACGACCCAGACTTTTGAGCCAGTGACCCACTCGTTACAAATCTAATAACTTTTCGTCATGTGGATCTGGAATTAAACACGCATAGGTGCAGCTGGAATTGTTTATTGCTGTAACTGTGCAAACCTGTGGATTGTCCTCGGTAAGTGACTCCTGGTCGATTGTTCTATTCCCAGTGGAAAATAATTATGGATATGCGAGGAAAATGTATTCGAAATCAGACAGCAATCAACACTATGCAACTCGAAAAGTGAATGCACGGACCTATATTGCCGTTGTTACCTATCGCGTAATGTAGTGGATGGATAAAGTTGACTGTATCGTATAAAGTGTCGATGGCTGATCGGTGGCTGTTTAGTGTGAAAGCCAACCAGTCTGTTGCCAGTCATTGATGAATATAAGAGTGATATATGGAAGAAACCGTTAGTTCACCAACCTTATTCATCATGACTGCAATGGTATTTGGAATTAACGGACTTGTCATTGGTCAACATCAACAAACCACTTTCCAGTAATTGTTGACTGCTAATTTTATTGATAAATTATTTTCACCAAAATTGTTCACATCTTGACAGTTAGGCTGAAATATTGCTAACCGTTTGTATGGAACCCACAGGTCATCGTTGTCTAAAATAGGGGTGTGCATTTTAGCAAGCAAGGATTTCATACTTTGTGGTGTCTGATTAGAGTGGTGACTATTTTTATGGTTTTATCTAATTCACATCGCATTCCTGTCCGACAAGAGGATTGTTTTAGGTCTATCCTGCCATGTGATTAAGGGACGTACAATGAATTTTGTAACTTTCGTCCCTACTTAAAATTTCATATTTCTCGCAATTCTGTTCGTCATATTACATTCATTCCGCTGATGTATTGCTTCAAGAGTTTGCAAAATCCAGTCTTTGTTGTGGCAGCACCTGCAGTGCAGATGACCTGATTCGATTTGATTCAGACAAATTCCATGTTGTGGCGCGGATTGCCATTAGAAGTCTAATTAGAGTATGACCGTTATGAAGTGATGCAGAGTCGTTTCTCACTCCCTCTCTCTATATTAGAGGTAAGTTATTAATATATATTACAGGTTATATTAGAGTTGAGAAGGCGTCCACTGAGTTATAACGTTTATTGTGACGTTTGATCCAAACTGGGACTCACTGTCAAACGTGAATAAGTGGTTGAATGGGATCGCTAATTCCGTTCGTTTATATATATATATATATATATATATATATATATATATATATATCGGAGCTACTTTACGCGTCTTGGTGATTTGTTTGCCTTGCATCATCCCGATCGAACACAGTTAGCGCTATTGTCTCAAGTTAACGCATTACGGTTGCGGACAACTGCTTATCTATGGTCCTAAGCTAGGAACTACTGTAAATGTGACTAGGTCTGTCTGATCTAATGGATATAGTCACTCAAGTGCCATCCTGTCTCAACAAACCTGACTGTGCACCGACATTGAAATTGAATAAATCTGCCGTTTGACGTTGATTGTCCAGCTGTGCACATGAAACGCGTCAGAGATGTCATTGTTTTCGCCAACAAATAATGGTGTAGGCGAATATGTGAACTTTTCATATAATTTACCACTGACATTAATGTCTCCGCTAAAGTGAGTAAAAACCGAACTACTTGAAACCATGGTAACACTATTCTAGCGGGCACTTTCATCACTGCCATTAGTTTTCCCCCCATGATTTAAAGGAATTCCATGATCGTCCGTTCACTACAGCCTACCCAAGTGCCATAACTCTGCTCGGTGTGGTAATGTCATCAACTAATGGAGAGACTTTTTTCAATCCCGTCATTGGCACATAGTCACGGCAGCGACGACATCACGAATCAGTCGGACCACGACTTAGCGCACAGTTGGATATCAGATATGATCATATCTGGCCCACACGATCGATCGATCATTCAGTCGACTGGCGAGAATGGGTTCATTATAGTGAACAGAGACGATCAACGCGCCTCCTCATGTATCGTAACCATTTCTTGCCAAACAAAACAGCAATTGGCCAACAGAAGGTGAGCAGAGGAATGTCAAGAGTAGGGCCAACCCACGCAGTGTTGCACTCGAGATGGGGTACTTTATGTGAATATGAACTTGGCCAATCACAAGAAACCGAACGACTGACAGATTGGGCCGAAGATTTACACGTAGAGTTTGGCTGCGCCTGGGACGAATCCATGCGTCTGAGAGAAAAAAACAGAAGCCGTTTAATTGGTTTGAGGTCATTTTATCTGTCCCTGCTTGGTTAGGTGTGACATGATTAGATCTAGATCACACTGGAGTGACTGAAGGAGTTAGGTTTAATAACCTGATTTTATGACTATACAACATTCTTCGTATGCCTTTGATGTGATTTCAATAGTTTTCCGAAAATCTTCATCGCTCAGTCTGGCGCTTCGATTGTTATAGGTTTAATGTGAACTTTTCAACAATCCTAGGAATAATCTTCCTTGTCATTTCCCACCAAACTAACTTTTTAGCCCAAATGAAGTGAAAATCAAAATTTCACTGAATATCCATGCCATTAAACTTTTCGTAAAATTCACGTCGTGTCCTTTGGAAATAACTGGAAAAAAATTAAAGGAATCCAACGAAATTACTTATTGCCCAATTGGACCAGTCAGCATCACGAATAGGTGCGTGTGTTAGATGCCTGTTTCAATACACTCCATACCTTTGGCCAATTACTACCGAGCTTTTCAGTTCCTCCGTGACCTTCTTCTCTTCCCAAACTACCCCGCGCCAAAGAAAGACACACGGAGAAACCGTAATATGACACGGTCAATGCGCGTGCTCTCCAACTAGGGCTTCCTTATTACCTAGTTCAATCAGTTAATCATCAACCGTTAATCTTTGTTTTTAATCGCCTATGAGACCCTGTTGCAACTGTAAAGACATTTCTTGATCTTGGTTTTATCGAGAACCCCCAAATATTGGTATTTTTGATCGGAAACAGATTTCTCAACCGAAGCAGTTATTGGAAGAGTTTCAGACATCAAAGAAATCTCCATCTTCTGAAGGGTATGCTCGACAAATCTGGTCTGAGTATTTTCCTTACCGGAACTTCTGTTGTCTTACCGAAGCTGTATTCATATGTGATCTATCTGTTACTCTTCGAAGACAGTGATACATAAAGAAATACGCATTCAAAATGAGAGTAGTAACAAAATTGTAATCAATAATAGTCGTGTACTAATAAAATCCCGACTTCCCTTTTGATAAGCCGTATTTGTGAGCAGCCACGCAGTTTGGATAGATAGCTTAACAAAACGAACGGTTCGTATCTTAACTAGTTCACGGTTGGTGGCTATCGTCAGCTGAACGGGCCATTCGTGACTTAAATTGTCTCACATGAAAGTCTCAGCGTCAAAACGCATGGGAAATTCCAGAGCGATAACCGAGTTCTTATCTGTTATCGCAACCGACCAAAAGTTTAAGGATTCAAATCTAATCGCGAGAATTTATCACCTTCCCCAACTCAGACTGGATAATTTTACCGTCATCCATCACACGCTAGTCAGAAATTCAAACAATTTTATTTTTGATTCTAGGACTACTAATTACATGATAGTCTTCCTTCGGTTCATCACAATGTAATGAAAGAAAAACCAGGTGGGTGCATTTCGTTGAACCTTTTCAACAACTTCCGAGAAACTTGATCTGTTGCAACCGAAGGGTTAAGTATAAAATTAATATCAATACCAATATTATTAGAACTAATGGTAAAAACTTTAATACAGAAGAGTAGGCTGGTTTGCAAGTTGCAGGGATTGTATATCTATAGTTTCCTAGGGGTTGGTCGTTAGAGCACTAACGCGGGTCTTTCCGTCGCCTGCTAGCCACAGCTATCATTTAGAATCCGTGCCCGAGATTGGAATAAGCACATCAATCTGCCCTGAAATTATGGCTGATGTGTCATATATATATATATATATATATATATACTTGAAACTGATCTGAACGTGAGTCCCAGTTGCTAACATCTTCCTGGTTCCACCGATTGCGCCAGCTTGATTTGGAACAGGTTTATTGCGTAGTGTTATGGTGGATCTGTCTATAACTAAAATTTCTGTAATTAATGAACCCGGATACATTTCCATTCAGAAATGTGTGAAAATGAAGGTAACCAATAATTTTTCCGAGGGTGAATTGTTATTCGAACATTTTCAGTGTCACAATGATCGAGGTCATCCGTACTTTCTACATCACTGTTTGTTCATATACAAACTTAAAACATGAGGAATTCCCTCATAGTCTGAGTTGAGCTAACTGTCATCCTAAACTCTTTCCGCTTGGAATTCGTTTCTAAATTGGTTTGATAATGGCAGAAGGTTTCAATTCTCGTTTGTACAAGTTACCTTTCGTTAACCTGTGGCCTACTGTAGACGCCATAAACGGTATCTGCAACCACTTCATTGGCACCAGAAGAAAGACTTATGACGCGCAAAACAACCATTTTTCACAGTCCTCAGCGTCCAATATTGTGCCGTTATGCTCTCTAAAATTGTCCAAAAGGGATACAGCATATCGATCGATCCATCAGGTACACAATTTCAACGTCATAGCCGCCTTTTAATCAACAAATCTTTACCATCGATGATTGATGTACGTTCAGTAGTAATTACCTAATGCGGCAAAAGCAAGTCACGTGACCCGGAATTTTAATAGCATCAGTAAGCCGGTGTACCCGAGCCCTCCATTTTTATGAACTAAATGAATAGTTAACACCCGAAAAGGATCAGACCAAAAACGAGCTTAACTTCCACTTCAATTTATCTCATGGATACAACTTACTAATGGTTTATTCGTCTTTTAGCAGTCTCTAAACATTATTTAGTCACCTCTAGCTATCGTTTAGTAGTCACTGGCCATCTTTAAGTGGTTAGAAGCTGCTTTTACAGGTAAAGCAAACACCAGGTTCTTCGATAGACCTACATCTAGTATGGAGGCACGTTGAGAGTGCAGGTTTTTATATTCTTCTATCCTTTTATCATTTACTCCTATTTTTAATGAAATGACAATGTGCGCCATCTTATCAAAGACTGCGTCACATGATCCCTGTGTAATGTCCGTCTTGCAGTGCACGTTGCTCAAAAACGTCTTTGCTTTACACCTAGACGGAGTTGGTAAATTCATCTGGAAGTTGCTAAGCGTTGGCCAGATGCTCTCAAACGGCGGAGCAATCTAGTTTGTCCTACAGAATCCGGGTTAAAGATAAAATAACTTTACCTGTAACACTTCAGAGTGCCTGTGATAGGTGACTACGTTTAAAATCCCCGGGACGAGCAAACTGGGAAACGGTTTTTCGAAACTGCTTTCGCGCCTCCTTGCCTACTTTTGTAATACACGGAAAACGAGCCAGTGAAACAGGTAGTGAAAGCTTCATCCCGGGTGACCCATGTAGAACGGTTCACACAGTAGCGCGTTTTCTTATTACTGTAGCCCTCTTAAATACTGACTCTTTCTGCTGATCTGTCACATGAGTCAGCTGAATATATCGTACCCTATTGGTTATGAACAACATTATACCATCAACGGCGCGGCTTGCGGATTTTACATAGGCACTGTTCCTGGTGGCCTATTTTCTTGGCCCAAAAGAAATAAACAGTTCCATGGGCTGAAGACATTTGGTGTAACAATGCCATTTAAATGTGCTGGTTCGATAAGTCACTGCCTCAAGAATTCTTTTTCGACTTCACTTGTTCAGTAACAGTTCAGGTGTATGCTATCGCGTTTCCATATCCCCACTGGAGGAAGAACGTGGAGTGTGCAGCGGTTTAAGAAGGCTGTAGATAGGTTAGCAAAGAAGATCAAATGGGTTCGATAATGCCGCATACCGATACACACGCTACCATTCTGTCCTCATGTCTTCATTGTGAAAGACATCAATATACCAAAAACTCTGTACATTTTAGTAGTAGGAGATTGAATGTTTTCATGAAATAATTCACCATGTGATATAATTGCCCAACTCACCATAAATAAACCATGGAAGCAGTGTAGAGCTGTTTCATCCTTGTTAGGAACCAGCAGTGCATATCCACCGCCCCCGAACAGGGACACGAACCCGGGAAGAACGATCTTGAGTCGAAAGCCTTAGCCATTGGGCCACCGGGCAGGCTCTCAACGGCTTGATGAACTTCGTGGCATGATGCCGCCTAACAAAGATGAAACAGCTGTACAGTGCTTTCATGGTTTCTTTATGGTGAGTTGGGCGATGATATCACATGGTGAATTATTTCATGATACCAAAAACTCGTTGGCGCCGAGACGTGGCTTGCACCTAAGGCGAACGTTGCACTATCTTGAAGGTACATCCGAAAGTACTAACTGATTAAGCCTCGATAAATAATAAAGTCCTCATTGAACGAACACCTGGGTTTTCGACCAACTCGGATTTGTAGTTCGCGGAGTGGTTAATTTTTGTGGAGGCTACACATGTCCAAAATAGCCCCGTTATATTACCGAGTACGGCTTAGTCATCGAACTGAATAAGCAACTTAGAACTGCATCAACGGATTAGCAGTGAACAAAAGGAAATGTCTGTCTGAAGAGTCTAGGTGCGAGTCAAGCGATAAATTCCGGTGCAGCTTTGTTCTAGCTTGCATGGACAACAGGTCAGCGAGAACCTTGGCGGCAGGCGGTCGTGAAGTTCAAACATCCCTCGAAGGCCATTAGACACAATCTATTCCACCAATCGGGATATCTCCAATTGTGTATCTAAACGCGTGAGCTGCAAATAAACGTCAATCACGTTTTACCTCTGTTTTAGTCCTCTTGCGGTCTTCATTTGCGTAGCTTGAGTCGGAGCCAACTCAGCGCCTCATGGTAATTCGTATCCGCTGGTTGCTGTGACTGACTGAATTCTATATACTGATTCCAAGTCCAAATAATACAGTCTACTTGCTGTAAACTGCCGCTATTGCTAGTATACCAAATCAGCTAGAAATGAATTGCTGCCTCATCATGGTTGGGCTGGGTGTCTCAGGCTCTGAATTAGCTACCCTCCCTGAACGCCCCTCGAAATGCTCCCAAGTGATCGGCGTCTCAACTAGCCTTTGCTGAGGAAGTCCTATCCACTGCCTTCCTGTGACTGACGTGTTCCTACTCAGGTTCCGAGAAGAAGGCGACTGCCAGGTGACCTCCACCGGGTTGGCTGATCGATGATAATCATTATAAAAGACTCGAATAAACCCTGATTTCAAACCAACCACAAACGGCTTGCGAAGCACACGGCTGTGCTCGCCGGCGTTCGTGGTGAGGGGGTGTACTGGGTACCCAGGATATCTAGACCAATGTGAAGGGCGCATGAACTGAACAATTAGTCACCAGCCCCCAGAGGTTTGCGTGACCCCCAGACCGTTTAGTGCTACTTAGTCACTGGAACTCAGAGGATACAACTAAAATTTATCACATTTAAGAGCCACGGGGTCAGGACGATACTACGAATAAAATTATGATATTTTGACTTCAAAAATCGACTCAAGCAGGTGCTGGTGCATGGACGAACCAGACCAGTTAAGTTTCCATCATAATTCCAAAAGGCAGAGATTTTGGTCAGTAGCTGAGGTAGCGAAACATCGTGCACGGATTGATTCGAACTCAGTGAATTTTAGTAGACCAGCATAAGTTCAAAAATATCCTGACAATCTACCAGTACTGAGTGCATACAGATCACGTGATAGTGCAGCTTAAATTTGTCCTTGGATGGAGCTAAAACCAAACAACCAAAATCATGGCAGGCTAAGAATGGCTCGAAGGCACTAAGCCAGTGGTGCCTCGTTCTAGTTTACACATATATATATATATGTATATACATATATATAAGTAGTAAGTGATATCTGGGTGAGTGAACAAAATTTGTCCGGGAGCACACAACCGGTGTCGCGGTTGTTGTTGCTTGCCAGGTATGCGTACCCGATACTCTCTTGTCCAAATATCCACATACTTGTACACTCCCAATTGATATGTCCCAGAATCGAAGTTGTGGCAAATTTTTTTTCACTCACCCAGATACCACTTGCTATTTCTATATACATACATATATTCTGGGGCATTCCGCCCTCATTCCTAAGGTTGGCTCAGCCCAACTGACAAAGAATTATCAACGAATCACATTTGTGGTTTTTCTGTGGACTCTTTGACGAAGTGCTTCCATACACACTCCTGATGCTACAGATTATTTGTGTTCACACGAACGATTTTTTCTCTCTTCTTGGTTACAAAAGTGATCTTTACCACACAAAAATGTTTTTTTCTCTCCACTGAATCAAGTTATTCCTCCTAATCTTATCTTAACCTTACATTCTTCAGAAACTACAGTCAGTGATAGTAATAGCGTCACTCGAATATGTTCTGTTCCTGTTCTCTTGCGTTCTTCCTCAGGTAGTATCCAAGTCTCAGCGAATCGGCTTTCGTCGACTGATGCACCTCTTCGTCCTTGACGCTCCTTCAAACCAGCCACATTCGATGTGCAAACATTGACGTATGAAGATCAACAGCACTGTTTAGTTCGTGGACTGGAGATCCCAGCCACCAAAGTGTTTTTTCCAAAAGACTCGCATTCAAGACTCCAGCTCCGTTATCCGACTGACATCTTCATCCAGTCCTTCCTTGAAATTTTAACGTGCGTCTTTCTGGGGACCCTGAGATTGCCACTTCTGGTGTTGCTGGCGTTGTTCGGGCGACTTTCTGTACATTGGGCGGAGCGTTTTGAAGCAAAATTAATCCGGTCCTTAGCGTGAGCGCCTCTCACAGCTAAGCCGGAAAGCATCCAGTGGCCTGCTACAACAGATCCAACAAGTAAGGCAGAGATCCTTAGAGCAGTCCAAGCCTCAGGACGTCATCAACTTCCGGGCTCCAATGGCCCTTCTCCAGCTCCATTTAAAGATGGAGGAATGGAACTGGTCAGAACAATCCAGGTTTTGTTGTGGAAGACTTGGTATTTCGGAAGGTCCACTGCTCGTGAGGAAAGTCGATCGTTGCCCTCATTTTCAAAAGCAGCTCGCGCAGTGATTGCGCTATCCATAGGGTTATCAGCCTAATCTCAATAGCGCCAAAGTTGCTTCCGTCCGATATTCTTCGCATGTTGTACAACGCCAGTGAAGAGCAAACTCGTGAGGGACAGGCTGGGTTTTGCGACGGTCGTGGATGCACGGATAAAATCTTTACCCTCCAACATATGTTAGATTATCGTCTTGCCTTCCAAAGGCCAACAATCATCGTGTTCTTGGGCATTCGTGTAGCCTCTGACTGTGTTCACAGGTCTGGACTTTGGCACTGTATGTTGAGAAATAGAATACCTGTGAAGTGCGTGTCAGTCCTCAGAGAGTTGTACCGTCATACCTTAGGTCGAGTTACGGCACATAACCAGCTTTCGCCATTCTTTGTCGTCTACAGTGGAACACGGCGTGGATGCCCTATGTCCCCATTTCTATTCAAGTTTGTCATAACGGATGATCTACAGAGCGCTTTATCTGGTCTGTTAGATGGTGGAATCAAACTTCTCCCAGGGATCAGTCTTCTGCTTAGAGTATAGCGATGATATGGCCCTGTTGAGTGACAATGTACGGGCAATCCAGCGCGAGTTAGACCGCTTGAAGATTACGGTATCCCGATACAAAATTTGCTTTGCACCTTCAAAATGCGAGGTACTTCTTCAAAACTGGCATGAGCCTATTACTACACTCACCCTTTGTGGTGATCGGTTAGAGGTGGTTAATAGTTTCAAATACTTCGGGAGTTCGATCACATCTGTCGGAGTTGTTGGGAAGGCAGCCTCATCACCAACTGCGAAAGCTCGAACAGTTTCCGCGAACCTGCAACACTTGTGGTGCCGCCTTGACTTGCGGCTTTCCCTCAAGGGAAGGGTGTACAAAGCCATAGTTCATAGTATTCTGCTTTAAGATAGGGAGACTTGACCTATCCGCGTTGAGGATGTCCGTCGACTTTCTGTTTTCGATCAACAGTTTCTCCAAAGCACTGTTGGTGCCCGGTTGGAACATCTGGCGAGCAACACCGAGGTGCATCGTTGTTTGTTGGGTGTAGACAATCGTCACCTGATTGAAATAATTGCTCTGCGTTGCCTTCGGTAACTTGGACACGTATTGGATATGTCTGGCCATCGTTTACCTTTTCGTGCTGTTTTTGCACGTGCTGGGCAAGGTTGGAAGAAGCGAGGTGACGTTTAGGCTCTGCTTAGAGTTATGAGGTAATAAGATTTGGATTTGGCCGCGTTTGGTGCTTCGCACCCTCGTGGTTGGTGCCCACGAGATGAGGATTGTTGTTGGTTAGCGACGTTGCGCGATGTTGATGAAGACCGAACTAATCTCTCCTAAAAATAATCCGAAAACGACCAAAAAGTTGCAAAATGCGTACGACGGAAGCAAACAAAATATTTGGTTGGTTGTGGTTCATCCTTTTCTTCCTTATTAGTCCACCTTATTTGAAATACCGTTTACATGTTGTTGCGTTGGCACTATGGTTTTTCTCAAGCCGGTAATATATATGTATACATAAAACCTTAATTTCCACATGAGTCCACTTGGATGCATGGAGTACAGTAGCACAATTAAAATTATTTATCGTGGGATTAACAGTAACAATTCTTCGAGGGAAGAGTTTGCTAGCTAGATGGACGCTTTATCTTGAGGAACTTTCGAGTAAAACAAAAAAGTTTTCTAAGCTACTGCGTGCGAGGAGGCGAGCTAGCAACAACGTCAATCACTGGGGACTTGGACATCTTACCCATGGGTAATGCATTATTCTAGAGAACTTTGTTACAGCATTCCTTCACCCTCAGAAGTTCATGTACGTGCTGGGACAAAAGACGCCGTCAATAGACGCACATTATGCTGTCAAGTCCTTGACATCATGCTCAAACCAAAGTGCATGATAATTTTACTGGACAAATACAGTAACTATAAGAAGGTACCGGCCATCCGTGCTATATGGAACATGAAGGAAACATTTTCCTCCTTATTCGCAGAATACAAGCCATTTCCTTCATCCCAATTTATTCTGTTTCTGTCTGCATAGTCATACTTGTCGAGAAAAGAAAAGGGAAAATTTTATTTAGTTTCTCTATAAAGTGAACGGTTACAATTGAAGTACTATCCATTATGACGTCATAGGTGGTTACTATGAGGTGGGACAATGGAATTTCTGACCACTTTTCAGTGAATGTGACGAAGTGGTTGATTGACATAAACAAAACCAATAACACATGATTGATCAGAATATCATGTGATTCCGAGACTGAAGTTTGTTTTCACAGTATTTAGCTGATCGTTTTGGAATGATGATTTGGAAAGTTCAGGTTGCAAGTTGATTTTGTCTCGTCGTGATTTTTTCCATCTGTCAAAAATATGAACATACACATATGTAATTTAGTTCTCTTGAAACGAAGTACGATTGGCATTGATTCGGAACTCACAATAAACTAGCGATGTGATGGATGTAGCAAACACTTTCTATCGAGAGAAATAACCAAGTCATTGCATTTGGAAACAACCAAAGTGCGGTTCAATCACCCATTGTTAAGTGATACTGTGGCACGCAGCTCTTAATCAATGACGTTTTTACTGATATTATTACTGAGTAGCCTGTCCCATACCGAGTTAGGTAGTCTGTTGGCCAAATGCTTGATTATATTGCGAAGTATACCACGTAACACGCGGATTATCCAAAAGCTGGTATGTTGAGATCGGGTACTCGTCCGGTGTCGTTCAGATTCTACGAGAGAAACGGAAGTCTCGTGATGACCTGGAAAATTTTGGTATTTTTCAGTAAGTCCATTCACCTAGAAGTTGGTCAGAATGATCGCAGTGAATTGCTATCTGTGTTTGAATGTACGTGCATATACGACTGCACCGATGAAGATAGGCCAGCCAATCAGAACAACTCGTGATAGTAGCGTGATTGTCGAAATTGGGAAACAACTGAGATTCGTGAATTTGAGTTCACTTGCGATTTTTCCAATTGCGCTAATTGGAATCCCAACTGGAAATTTCCTGGATAGTAATAACAGTCTTTCGTTTGTTTTACTTGCTGAAGCAAACAATAAGTTTAAGAAGTTTCAGAAAGAAGGCTGCAATAGTTTCAAGACTGTCTAATTGGGAATGAACTAATTGTGTAGTCGATGGCTAGGTAACAATTAAAACTCGGCACTGACGCAATCATTTAAGTGGTCGACGTGTCAAGATTGATAGACAAAATGTTTGAATGGTGTGTGTGTCCTGAGTTAATGCACTAGGATATTTTGCTTCTGCTGATTAAGTTGGAGTTATCCAGAACGGTTACGCCTCTGGGCTTGGCCATATGATTGCGAAAAATCTGTTTGCTTGTGCCAGTTCTATGTAAATGGACATCCAAAGTGAAGCACATTGCTCTCCATTGAATGATCAATCATCACTTATACATCATATTTATTTGGATCTTGTATATATCGGACCGAATCTTTACTGACGAAAAACCTCTAAAAAATAGACTTTTATCCTTCTGGGTTGCATCCCTGGTCTGCAAAGCGAGCAATGACCGTGTTATGGGACTTTGTGTCGCGCACTTCGCACGTGGATTCATTGGCTCATTGGAACCTGTGTATTGTTACCCGGTCCAGTGAGGCCATTGAGTCGTGATGGAGGCCATGTGTTATTAGGAGAAAACTATCTGTGGATAAGTTCGTGTTCGTTCTGATAGGTAAAAGGGCACATCTTTTTCCGTCAGTGCCACAGCTTCGTAGTAGGCTGTGGCCATGCAAACTAACAGATAACAGGCCTGGCTACAAAGAAACGAAGGGAAATTAATCCACCGAATTTCACTTATCCGAATGCATTCTCACCAATGATGTTTCGTTTCATTTCGAATGCGTACATTCTTGAGGTGCACTGATTCCAACACTGCTTATAGTTGGTCAGGATCCGATGGCCCCATACATTTAGGCCCCCGAATGACAAAACAACAAAAAACCTGAAAGGGCGGGTCAATGTACCCATATAGGACGTGTTGTGATCTAGTTCGTAGATGTAAAATAAATTTCCGATTTCAAACAGTATTTCGCCAGCAGCTGGATAACCAAGCTTCAAAGCAATCTAATCATATATCGGTATGACGTTACATTTAGGATTCAACTTCATCCGCAGTCTTAAGCGCCAAAACAGGGTACGGCAGGGCTTCTTCCTTATGAGTCATTAACCACGGCTGTCCATCAAACCTCACTAAATTAGCTGCTTTTAGTTACCCCAGAGTATTACAAATCGATTATATAAGGTCTCTGTTTACTGATTAGCTGGTCAGCCCCTGCCGGATCTTACTTGTAACGTCCTCCGATGAACTACGTCCTTGTGCGCTCAGCAATCATTCCAGATGACGAGCATTCCGTGCCCAGTTGTAGTAAGCATGGATGAAGCTGAAATTCATTCCCATCGACCTAGATTATCAGTGAATGTAACGAATAGTTCTATTCGGGGCCTGGTAGTCACATTGCAGCATTGATGAAACATTGATGTACAGTTTTACTAACGATTCTTCATATTACATGTGAACACCCCCTCCCACCGCTGTCTCTGGTAAAAGCATCACTTCAAAACTCGACTAGGGAAATTCTGTTTGCATTTCAATGCTTAAGCCAATTTCAAGATCATCCAACTGTTGTCGAGGCATACATGGCCGCTCATGTCGCTCTCTCCTGCTATTTATCCATCTCCGCCATTTGGTCAGTCAACATTGTTATTCATCTCTCGGCTTTGACTAATGTTATGTACCTTATGTCGAAGGTGACCTCAAATTTCGAGAGGGAATGTTGGCGGCCATTTATGGGAGGTCGGTTAAACATAAAACAATTCATTGGGCAATAGAAGTCAAGGTCAGGAAGGTTTTGTTTAACTGCTTGATCTCTGCAGATCGATACCTATCCGAGGCAAATGAAAATGTCTAACGAGGTTACCATTCGATGCTGTTTTCGATATGCTGAAATCACTTCGTAGCATTTGAGAGAATAAGTTGAGATAACCGAATTTAATAATCAGTGAAATAACAAATAATTCCACCTTATGTAACTTTCATATGTATCTGCCAAATAGTCAGGTCAAAGGGTTCGGGGTAAAGTAACCGATACACAAGTGGTGTTTGTTTCTATGACGACGGCAATTTATTTATTACGAAGTCAAGGAACTCTGTAGTCATACTATTTTGACGAAACAGACTCTCTGTGGTTGAACTATTTTGATGAAACAGACTCTCTGTGATTGAACTAATAACCCTAGTATTGATAAACCGGAACAAGCGAAAGAATGATGTAGTGTTGAAACTGTAGAACATATATAATGCAAATAGGACTTTACAAGATATCTTTTTTTCTCAGCATTAAGTTTCGTGTACGGATGGATGAACAAAATATAAGATATTCCCAGTCATTTATAGTTCAGTCTTGGCCAACTGGCCGACTCAGTACTCATTTGTGTCACCATTGTACGTTGGCACTGAGGCAGCCTGAATTGTGCTACAACAGACACATTTTCCTGAAGCCCAGTAGTTCGTTCGTTTCTCGAAATTCAACACTTCCAAATCCCCAGACGTGCAGACGATCGTTTCGTCCCTGGAAGAAAAAATGTGCAAACGGATTTGTGTTAAAACTAATCTCATTCTAGGTTAAGTGAAGTACAGATTTCCGAATAATCGCTCACGCAGCCGCAGCGTCCAGATGGCCCTTAGAGAACAGTTTATAGACCAGATGTTACAACCCTCAACCTTGCACCACTGCGCTCCGGTTTTCGCGGACAATGTGCGACATCCAAATAAAATCGAACAAAAAAACCCAGATGACCATAACCCTGAACGGTTGGACAGGAATGAAAATATTTCTGATACGTGAACGTTACTGAATATGACACGGGACTATATTGCCGGGCGTCTTCGACCATCGCGATAGGAGAACTGGTAGACTCTAACGGAGTAGGCTAAGTCAACCTACTCGGGGATAGTTTATTGGATAAGATTTTCACGTCCTGTCACCACGTCATAGGCCACCCAACTTGATTTATCATCCAATCACTACCTGCCTCATAGTCGATTTGAAGACATTAGCAAAACTTGCCCTAACCACATTAACCTATGCAAATTCCGTGCCTGTTCGATTGACAAAGCTCTTCTAATCTATATCTTGTGTCTAATCTCAGCATCGCCAATAAAGTTTTTCCGTAGTACTCCTTAAGGACTGCAATGAAATTTGTATCCAAACATGTACAAGCCTTTTGAGAATTCTCTGCACGAAATGACCATAATACGAAAGCGTATGGAAAAGGACCCACCCGGTTGCTCCAATGGACAAGCGACATTCGATAGCTAAGCTGATATCACGAAACGAATGTCTCGAACTGATAAGTGCTAACTGAGCATTCAGCGTACGCGATGTTACATCGTCCTATGTACGACCACCAGGTAAGACCCAACTGCTTTGATTGCCAAACTACACTTCGTCCAACTCCTCCTCTTCCACAACAAGGTGTTGTGCTCGAGTGATCGATCGTCGTGAACACGAACTTGGCTCCGGCTGTCTGTACTTGGAGAGTGCAAAGATGAATAGAATTCCCCTGGTTTATTGTTTGACAGTTGGCGCTAAAGAACTGCACGATCGACTGAGTTAAATGTCGCTCCTAGATAAAAAAAGACAAATATTATGGTTGTGCCGAAAGCTTGCCAATGTTCGAACACTTTTTGAATAATGAACACGTGATTGGCACTATCCCGACTGAGTCGGAAGTCGGCTTGACTTCTAAGCGTACGCTGTTTTTGTGCATTAGATGATCGGCTGATGGTAATGTTCACGAGTAGGTTAGATCCAGTCCTGATCATACTAATTCCTGGAGTTTTCAAACGAGGGTTTATTACCTTTCGGTGCAATCGTCAAATCATACTAACCCTTAGGAATTTATTCCTTTGCCTAGATTTACCTCAGGAGTTTTTTTTAACTCCAAATCCGGCGGTGGTCGAGCGGATAATGTCGTGGCATTTGGATGTGAAGATTGTGGGTTCGAATCCTCCCAGCGCCGGTCAGCATTCCCACCTGGCAGCCCTCTATTGGGCTCGGCCTTCTTCCTGAAAAATGACATTGTTATTTCATTAATAAAGGAAGTAAAGTGATAAAAAAGTAAAACTCCGGCCTTGTCGTCCCACTAACACAACCATGAGGATGCACACGTACAAGACCCACTCGTAAACACTAGACTTCGGATAATTTACACCTGATGAACGAAAGACGTCAGCATTGGAACTCGCGTAATATAATACGGAATATAACCGATCCAGACGGCGACTAAGGCCACGAGATCCAAAGCTAGGCTTCTCACTAGCTGGAGGGAAAATGCCCAGACGAGCGATGCGGGTTCATTTATCTCGGCCAACGAAGCGAGCAAGTAGCGGAAAAAGTAGGTCATACATACAATGAGCTCAAGCATATATACATATATATATATATATATATTTAGTAGCAGGAGAATGAAGTGAACTTGCGATTTGATGTAAAACGCGACAGTCAGCCAGTCATGCGGGAACAGTGTCGAAGGCAAACATCCCTTTGATCAGTCACAGCAAGTCTAAGTGTAGTTTAGAAAGAAAACATTTTTACCAGGAATAAACGTACGCAGCGATATTTGCGTTTTCGAATTCTGGGGACATGGGGGTCTCCAAAGTAACAACACCAACACATTGAAAACAGAAGAATGGAGGTCGTCTTGTCAAACAATATCACGACTTCTAGGGAAATCTGTTTCTTGGATAACTTAAATTTCTGATGCAGGATGATATTTACATGCACTGTTTTATTTTCAGATATAAGCGGAAGGCATAATGAAGCGGTGGACTAACCAGACTACCTCCTAAAATGCTCTGCCCAATGACTCATTCAAGGCTTCTGAGAGTGGGTCAATGATCAGTTTACTTATACCTTGTTCTCATTGACCAGTATGTCTAATCAGTCTGCACAGTTTTCGAACACTTCCAACGGTCTTTCCCAGTTCCCATACGTTTTCTTCTCCGCAGTTTACCGTCACTTCTTTGACTCTCGGACAGCTGACCTTTTACGGCTCCACGCTTCTCACCTTGTGTGTTACCGGCGGGAAGAACAGACATGTAATAGGATAACTGAGGTCGAGGACATTCATGAGTTCTGAGGCCCACACAGCACAGTGTTTTCGCTGGAAACTGCCGCTAAATGAAGGACATCTTAGATCTGCTGGGATTCTGAGAATTTGCTTAAAGCGATAACAGAGTAAAGGAAACCAACTGAAACTTAGACCGGCGACTGCTTTTTGTTAGTGTGACCATGTACTAATGGTAAACAAAAGCCAACCTGAACCAAGTCAAGATCTAAATTTACAGAAGTAGACGACAATGATTGGCAATCCTTGGCTGATCCACCGATAACCTATGTGACCAGTCTGTGTCTTACGTTGTGAGGGGAATGAAGGGGGCTAGATTAGCCAACATCGTCTTCTTTGACAACAGCAGTCGTTCGCCGGTGCGATCGTATAACCTCCGGTATGCCGTTATGTCTACATTAAGAAGCCACTTTGAGCGTTACAATCACTATCAACAACGCATGGAATCGGCTAATCAAAATACAAATAATCGACCCGTGATCGAAATCCAATCTAACGGTGCACATTTGGCTACCATGCTCGAAGAGGATCTCATTCCCATCATGACCACGAGCGCCAAAAACCGAGTCAGCTGACATATGAAAAGTGAAAAGTGAATAAAATATAAACAGGCTGACGGTACTGGTTGCGTAATTTGGGTCTACTATGCGCGTTTCACAGACGTAAAATACACCCACTTTAAAAATTACAAGAGTTCTAGACACCTGACTTAATGGTTGGACGTTGAATCCAAACTTGTAATGTGAATGCTTAGGTTCCACTCAAGCATTCAATGCATTCTTGGACTTTTCACTAAAGCTACCATGAACCAAATTAGCCAACTTGCAGTCATTTGTAGCATTTTGTAAAGGTCATACACCAGAATAATGGAAATTGGAAAGATTTCTCAAAATAACTGAAGTTCCAGGTTCATAGGATCTTGATAATCTGCGACTGACTACACAACAGGAGATTCTTCTTTGGGAAACTTAATCAGAGCCCTGATATAAAAAGTCTCATCCACAAGGCAGTGGAGTTGCAATCAATCACAAGAACTGAGCGCATCGAAGTTAACACTGCCCGTAATTAAAGGGACCATCGAGAACTCCGTCCGCATAAAATTTTCTTGTCGAATGGCTTAAGTATATCAATTAAGATCAACTCGATATCGGAAACCGGTGCTGGACTTTGGCGGCCGAAACTTATGGTGTCTTGTCTTGAAGCAGTCTCATAGAAAGAAGTGGGAATTTGTTTGTTCCTCTCGAAATCTGTCGTTAGAGATCGGGAAGAAGCTGAATCGACTGATGCTGGAGATGTAGGATACCGTGAAATTCGAAGGAAAGCACTGTTCGGGTAAGATTTTCTGGCGCCTAAGAAAAGACCACAATTGATCTGAATACTTCGTTCATCATCCAAAGAGCGCAGGTGACAAAAGGACAACGGTGAACATTTTGTTGTGTAAATCCTATGATGTTGTGAGCAAGAGGGACGAGCTGGACGTTATTCTGTCACCCAAAATCCTCGTCATCCTGACGTTAGCAAAAACCTGGCTCTAGGATGGTAATTGGAAAGGAAAGGTAAGCCAGAATGGTTGTCGGTATCTACATCTGTGATCACTCAGCTGAATGATTTTGTCACTTTTCCGGTGATTTTAACAGATTTGATACACCTTTCGGTACAAAATTTTATTTGAGAAATCAAATAAATTTTCATAGCAGATTTGGTTCCCAACTGAAATACGTGTCTGCAAGCAAACCAGAATTCTGTTCAGTTTCCACAACCATTAACTTTGCGCCAAGGTGCGGTGGTTTTGTTGTTACCTCATTGTATCGTCTGCTCAAGAAGAGAAAAAAGAAGACGATAGATAGTCAAACGTCGATTGCTAATAAATCAGTTGAAGAACTATGCCGAAAAAGAAAGGTTTCGAGTTCTAGGGTGCTGCCGAATGTGACGCTGAACTATATTATCTATTGTCTCTAGTTATCGCTTACGATGTGTGAGATCTCATGGACTCCAAACCCGATAGTCTGGTTGGACTTACATGGGTCAGTTTGCTGAGTTTTCTTACCTTTATCTTATATAGTTTTGTGGACAATTTGTAACTATTGTACTGGTTTTCCTCTGAACACCACTGTTCACGATGTTTCAGACTGCTTCCAACGACAGTTAATAAAATAAATCCAGACACAGTATTAGGAACATTGTGCACTACTAAACGGTACAGAAATTATCAATTTAAGAACATGGAAAATTTACGAGCCATCTGGTAGCTACAACTGATCTCCCGAAGTCTACAGAAAAGGATAATTTCAATTTATGGTGACCACGTGACTGACTGTAGCAGTTTTTTCCAAAGATTTTGCTAGCACCGCCACTTATTAAGTTCGGCGGCGCAGTTGGCGCCAGTAGAAATGCATCTATTTATTCCTTGTTGCCGAATAGCTCACGGTGAACTGAATCGAAGATATGAAAGCACTGACCCATCATGTTAAACTATCATTAATAAATCTTTGTTATTATGCATACTCAGAGCAGGACCTGTATTTGGAGAAGTGAACGATAACGTAGGTGGTATGTGGCGAGTTTATGTGCAAGTTACGTAATGCAACCCAATACAAGTTCCAGTTGGCCTGCGTAGACAAGCAGCCAATTGGGAATCGTGGTGACAAGCGGTCATGAGATCCAAACATTCCGCAAAAGCGATTGAACAGAATATATTTCACCAATCGAATATTTCCAACATTCAATAAAAAATCGATGATCTGTATATATATTTCGAACATTTTCCCTTTCCGTTGTGGCCTTCTTGTTGATTTCATTCGCGTAGTTTGGGTCGAGGCCAATTTAATACCTACTGGTAACTTGTTTCTGCTTGTTACCGTGACCGACCGAATTCGTAGTACTAATTACAAGTCCACATACAACGTACTCGTTTTCTGATAATTTGTCCAACGCTTCACAGGGCCACTAGAGCGTATGAAAATACTTTTCGAATAAACAACAGAAAACATGTGCACAGTCCTCGCCAAGAATAGAATCTACATTACATTTACTTGAACCATGGCCATACGTCTTTCATATTGCACGCGACGTCAAAGCGAACCGGTCAGAGATTGAGATGAAACGAGAAAAACGATTCCGCTAAAAGTCAATAACATTGCTGAACACGTAAACCAACACTTGGCGGATTTTATTGTACGCATGTAAGTGTTTCGTGCAAGTGGCTATGTGACTATTGATTTCATCTCGTCGCTAACAAGGACGGAAATCGAGTCAGTGGTAATTTGAGTAAGACCAAATACACACTCTCTCTTGCATTTGCCGTGTGCATAGTTCCGATTTGGAAAAGATTGGTGAATCGAATATGAACGTGTACTGGGAGAAACATAGACGGTTATCCACGAAACCGCTAATAAATCAGCATGTACTTGGATTGTGGAGCACCCGGTCTCCAGTAGTGACGGTGGAATTTCTCATTCGAACACAATTAGACTGACACGGTAAGCTTGCGAATGTGAACGTGCTGATCCATAGACAGACTGGAATCGAGAAAAAATTCGTCGATGAAATATCACGCGAATAACGTATTAAAATGACGTAAAGACGAAACAAGTGTTCGGATCAACTGGGTTCAAGTAAGCTGCACTGAAAGAATGCGGACTTCTTGCGTGGAGCTTGAATGATGATTAAATATACAGTTGAAGTCGCAGACTTAAACAACCAGCATTAGCAAAGTCCTTAAAAATTAACTTAAGATGAGTGAGACAAACTTTGCTGCGCGGATCTTCAAATCTAAAACTGAGTAAAACACTCCTCGTTTACTCATATACCTTGGGACTGTTCTTCGTATGATGACGTTCATCATCTTGTCTCATCTGTCCGTAACCGATTCCGTGGCGAATTAAAAGATTACTTGTCAGGTTGTCGTTATATCCTTCCCTCTTGTATTCCTTCGTCATGGTAAAACTGTTTGATTTCGGAGGATCGAAAAGTGAACTTTGCAAAAATCGTTTCTATTCATCCTGCACACTTTGATCTGAATCATGAATTTGTATTCTACGAGATTTTGTGGACTATACTGGAGTTGACTATCCATTGGCTGTTGATGTAGATCACAAATCTACCAGCCATATTCGTGCATCGAATTCCGTTCTGACGAAAACACGTAAAGTTTTCATAAATGACCAGGTCATCCTCAATATATTCATTCAACCAGGATTCATGAATGCAAACCCCACATATGGGTTTCGGGGAATACGAAAGGGTAAAAGATTGGCTAAGCAGAGTATTTTCCTGACTAAAGCTTTGATGTTAGTGCTAACCAAAACTAGGGCAATCACCTTGCTCGGTGTTAGGTCACCATGGTCTGTCTGACAGCCAGCACTTTTGCGTTTTTAGGACCAGAACGTCTTAGACGAACATATTCAATATGACAATAAAGATGATAGAATGGAAGCAATGCGGATAAAATTTCCTTCGGAATAACAAATAAATATATGTGGATATAAATGTGTGTGTGTATGTGTGTAAATCGGTCCAAGTGACAGTGCTAGTGACCAACGAATCCTAGGGCAGCCAGTACTGTTTGTTTACTAACCTACACAACATTCATGCGGAATCCTCTGACAAATTTTCGGGGTCCGTCTGATAGTTGTCACACCCACATGGAAGTTCAAAGGATCTTGCACTCATTTTTAACGGTCTTCTAGGCTTTGATTGCTACCTTGCTGCACCGTGTACTTAAAAATGAAGTGAGTAGTGTATAGGTGAAATTGAGCAATAACTATTGATCGTATAGTTGAGGAAAGACTACTTGGTGCTGCATTCAGAAACTTCAACTCTCGCGTAGAGGCCCCAATCAGGAGTCTAACTCGTTCTACGCAATGCAATCCGCTGGTTAAACATTTCATATTCTTTTGGTCAAACGTGATGTAGGTATCTCGACTCACCCTCCAACCGATAAGTTCTGAGGGAATCAGCGCACACCAGAGTAGCCGATCTTAGAGCATTGAGTTGCATTCAGTTGAGCTGTACTATAATGTGTAGACTTCCGCGTATATACTCGTAATATTTCAATTAAAAATAATAATGATAAAGATAGTTTTACTCATCATTTCCAAGACAATGAGATGAACTCGTCGCATGAATGTTTTGAGCATTTAGCATAGATTATTCAGTAAGTTGGCTGAAACAAGGTCCCAGCTTGCCAGGACACTTGATGAAAAAAAGCCAAGTTCCCGTAGATTTTGATTTTCTTGAGTGTGTGATGAAAAGTGGATCGTGGGTAAATATGAGAAGGGTAATTTGAGAGGACGATGTGCTTAGAATCTTTGGAATCCGAAAGGATCTCGTCAATGAACTTTTCACATGCAGATAGATGTTGATCAAAGTTTAGTGGAGAATCAGTTTAATGTACTAAAGATGCACGACCACTAATTGACAGGTTTAGTTTTTCTCAAGCAAACATGCGAAAATAACAGGAAAATAGTGTGAAAAGATTGGCAGATGGTGCTCTCATTCCACTTTGTGGAATGACGACCCTCGAATATTCTTTCCTTAGATTGGAATCGGAGAAGTCCACCTCAGAATGCTGTCAATAATAAGTTAGAACTATTACACAAAATCAATGCTAGCAAATGTTTCTGATTTGATGACAGGCATTTCAAATTAACAACGACCACCAACCAAGGCCTCAATGACTCCTCAGTCCCGAAAGGAGCACCGCAATGATAACATGTCAACTGCTGTTCAATGGGGTTCACTGGAATCACAAACTGAAAGGTAAAGAAAAAAAAGGGGATTAACCTCAGCCAAAGTCCATTTAGATATGTTATTATTTAAATTGGCTCTTACAGAATAATGGTACAAATAAGCCACGTTTTTGGGAAACGTTTGAAATTCTTCATTGCTAGAAACGGCTTAAGACAGGATAACATGATTAACATGGTTAAACCATTGACAGTAGGAACTAGATGACAGATCACTGTTATAAACAGAAAAGAGATATGGGGAAAGAATAGCATCCTAAGGCCTGCCTAGGTTGTTAACCAAAAGTTTGGACGTATTATAGACCACTCGTGTACACAGAGTTCTGTTTGTTAATTAATCAGCCAGCCATGTCAATAGGGGCTCGGCACAATCTAATGTTCCCAGTCTGCGAATTCGGAGACAGAATCGAACATCGAAAAATAGACTAGGAAGGTGCGCCTTACCGATTTTATCGATGCGACTAATGACTTATAAATGCGGTGCTACGCAGTACTCTCTGTTATTGTAGTACAGTTTGTAGAATAAGGGAGACGAGAATGTCAGAAATAGTAGTGTGAGATATATAAACAAATTGAAGGGGATCCAGTGGAAGACTGACATAGGTGCTTAATCAAAATTTGTTTCATCAGTTGAAGACTGGAAAATTTTAAGTTTTGACTAAAACAGTATGATTATGGGAACAACAATGACGGATTTCTAACAATCGGAGATAAAACATTACTTTAACCACGTGTTAAATAAAGTGATTTTATCCGTGAAAACTGCAACACCATGCCCCAGAAGAGAGGACGACGTGCCATCGGGTAGTTTTTTGTCATTCGAGGAAGCTGAAACATCACTTCAATAGAAAAACCGCGTAGCTGTCATATTATCACACACTACAGATGTGACTGTGTTAGGATCCGAAGGATGGATGAAAGCTCTTCTTATGCGGTTGGTATCCGCAAGATGCTCTACATGTCATTTTACCCTTGCTACACAGCAGTCGAGTGCCTTGGTACTGTGTTCTGCTTGTACCACCACTCAGAATTGGGGTCGAATATGCCTTATCCGTAGGTTTCATTTTAGCCTTTATTAAGGTGGACATTATGGTAGGTGTAAATTACCACATAGCATATATTGCTTTGGCCAACAGAAGGCTGCCAAGTGGGGAAGCTGACCGACGGTGGGAGGATTAGAATCCTCGACCTTGTCCGTTTGGCCAACGCCGGTCGTCAGTTGGTCCTAAGATTACGAGGAATATACTGATGTTTGTGTTTGTCTTGGGCTTCATCGTTTTTCTGCTAAGATTTTTCGGTCAGTGCCACTTATTCATAATCGAACATTTTCCGGTAATGCCAACGTCACGGTCAACACTATCAGCTGATAGATAAACATCATAAATCCTTGGCATACATGGAAGTCTGCTTGAAATCGAGGATAACATGGAAAGTTTCGAGGTCTGGTGTCTGATGAACAACAGCCTCCATCCCAAAACTAAATGTGCTAATTTTTATCTCTCATCGGACATGAAAGCGATTCTTCGTTTGAAAAATTTGGCTTTTCCCAAAGGACCCATTGAAATGACTTATAAACACGCGAAAGAACAATTTCTGCAACACCTCAAACCCGTCAATTTCGAACTTGCCGAGCGTGCCGCAATTCAATGTCTGATGTAGCAAGAAGTCCAAACAAATCATAAATTCGTTTTATCAGTGCAGACTCAGGCGACTCACCGTAATTGTGATGATTAGTTGAAAATACATTCACAGGCTCGATTGACTACAGGAATAAATGGCCCAGAATTGCTGAAGCAGCTTCTTCAAACCCTCTAGATTACACAATTTAGCCGACGGAAGTTTTATACCAACGGGTTCAGCATGTCAGTACTAGTGTTCACGAGAAATTCAAGTTGTTGTTATTCAAAGCCTCTGGTTCACTGATGTTCTTATCTCAATGATGGTATCAAATTACGAGCACTATGAAACGCAATGTGGATAGTCACTCACAGACATAATAGAATTATAAAATATAAACAAGCAATATCTGCAAGCCCTGTGGAGCTGAACAGCCTCATCTCCCATGTCCTGTTTGCAGTTTAAAAAGCCTCAAATGCGGTAAGCTTGGTCATCTTCAGTCCGTTTGTCAGAGTTCACGGGTTTACGTTATGAACACCTGTTCCGCTTCGTTCAGACATAACACGCGCTTACCTTATAAACAATTCGATATGTCATTCATTTAGTACTAGCACTGACAGTCTCGACTCTTTCGTTTCTAACTCGTCGATCTAGCGCCTTGTGTTCAACGTTTGCATTAAAACATTGATACTTCTGTATATACTGCATTATTGGACACGAACATCCTATCTTGAGAATATGTGCCCTACCTTTAAGACTCAAGTTCTACTACTCATCAGTCCTCTTTGATTTCATTGATTCTCCGTTTTCTATCATCGCTTTCAATTACATGGAAGTTCTTGACAGCCCCTCGTCATTTTTCATTGACTGCTACTATATGCAACTCCGAAACATAATCGTGGATTGTTCTAGAGCGACAGATGATATCAAGATATAACCGGTCACTCTGAAGATTTTGGGGTCTTCATCTTCTATGAAACATGTCAACCTTTCACTTGGTTTCCGGGATCCATTCAGGCACCTAGTAGATCAATTGGTGAATAAAGTAACCTTGATACCAATAAGTTCGGCTTGAGCTATAATCATTGTCACACCGTTTAAAAAGACGGAAGACCACCGAAATTATCGGATTACGGATGAATAACTTTTTTACACAGACAAGTGGCTCGATACCTGAATTCGAATATATCCCCCATCAGTTTCATGGATGTAAATTTGGTTCTAAGCTCAAACTTTGAGATGCATTCTCGATTATAAATCAAATGAGTTAACCACCTTAAACAATCTCTCTGGATTGTTTTGACATATCATTTAACCCTTTAGGCTTAGTGTTTCCCTTAAACGTTTTCAGGAAGCAATGAATATTATTTCTGACCGACTTTCAGGAAAACGTCATAGTGCAAGCAGCCACCAAGGAATTTCATGACTAACGAAATATTACTATTAACCCTGATAAGTGTATTCATCCCTAGATCATTTTATAGATGAGCATGGTTTTGGATCCTATCCTACTCGATTTTCGGCTTTGTCACATGTACCATCTCCCAAATCTCCGGAGAAATCATGGCCTTTGTTAGGTTTCCTTTATCGGTCTTTTATTCCCTTGATATTTAAACAAAAATGTGCTCCCGTTCTTATTAGAATTTCTGTCTACGGAGGATGTTTTACATGCTTTTTCGCCAAGACTGAAGTCAGCGGTCACCAAGGATGGTTTCTTTACTGGCATTGGAGAAAAGTAATCATCTGGAACCGTGAACTTCTCGCCGTTTTAATTACGCGGAACGCGGATATTCCCAGACTCAACGATAGACGCCAGCTGAATTTTGGGCGGTTATACGACTACATCAATATGTATTGGGTTCCCATTCAACTAATGCAACAGATCACGAGGTGCTTAAGTTGGTCTACAATCCCTACGCTTATTTGGCAAAATCTTCTGCATTGATGGTTCGACGATGAAACATTTCGTTCAACACATGTTTTCACGAAATTTAGTACCAAAAAGCTGAATCACTTCGCACACAGATTACCTGTCTCGATATATCATCTCTAAGGCGACTCCTTCTGGTGACTGCTTACTTACCCACCCCCTGTCTTGCTCGAATCGACTTGATTTGTGAAAACCAAGATACCACCGCGTGCTCTTTGACTGGCTGCGCTACAATTCTGTCATCGTTATTTCGTTGTCTGATTGTCGGATATTTGGTTCTATCATGGTCTGCGTTCACAGCTACAATCGATCGGAATTATTGTTGTTTACAAACCGTATCGTTTCTCACCATGGACTGGGATCACGCATTGCTACACCTCAAAGATCTTCCCATCCGTCTAAAAGAGATACTTGTGCTGACTGGCAGGTAGCTCTTAATGGCATCCTTCCCGCCAAGAAGTTCATTCCAGCATTGTTGAATGCCAACATCCCCTCACTGTTTACGAAAATGTCAGATCTGTCCCTTGCCCTTCAATCACCCGATCCATGTTCATACTTGTGTCATCTGCATACAAGAATAGTGGCTGAGCCCGGACAGGATAGAATTCCGCATAAAGATAAGACTGGAGGCGGCGTGGAAGCATGAACTCGTGGTCTGGCAAATCCGAAGTTTGTTTTCAGTGATTCGTACTCATGCCGTTACATCACTATATATCTTGACAAAATTTTCGCTATAGGAAGGATTGGATTGGTCAGATACAAATATGGGTGGGGAAGGAATTTGTGGTGTTACATGCATAACCTGAATACACAAGAATGTGTTGTGTTAATTGTTTTGTTGTCTAGGGTTTGTATTGGGACGTGGGGTGGGCTAGGGGAGTTGAAGCGCAACCACAAATTGTTTTTGAGACCACAGTGGAGGATTGTGAAGACGGATCGCAATAGCTTCCGCAGTGCTCAAGAGGCGACACTTTGCCAACCTGGGTTGTTGACCCCTGACCTTATACAGGGTCCAGAAAGCTTGCGTCAGATTCAAGGTGTGGTTAGTCTGTGCTAGATGTGAAACTTAATTGTCACAGTGCCTAACCATGCTGGGTGATGCTCACGGATGCGTTCAGACAAGCACCTGGTCGTGCGGCCGATGTAAATTGTCCCACAGGAACATGTGAATGAGCAATTACAAAACGAGGCTGCAGAATCAGGGGCTTTGTCTTTCAATCGTCATGACACTACGGGGCGGGAGTTGAACAAGATACGAAGCTTGGCTGCTTAGAATGTCTTATTGATAGCGCTAGTCAGTCTTCGTCGTGCTATCTCTGCTAGCGTGTCACCTTTGAATGGCAGAGATATGTATGCTGGCTTTCTCTCCACCGTCGCCCTCCCAGGAACTTCCTGTTCTGTCTCCGAAATCTTGTCGATTAATCTAATTGGGAAACCATTTTCGGTGAATACTCTTCTGACCGTCTGCAGTTCAGCTGCAAGAGTATCTTCTGTGCATATTCTTTTTGTCCTGACAATCAGACATCTAATTAAGTTCCTCTTCACATTAAGAGGTACAAAACTGTGGAAGTTGATGTATTGCTCATTCCATGTGGCTGTCCTGTGTACTGATCACCGAAATGAACCGTCTCCTTCCTATAGTGAAAATTTTGTCAAGATATATGGTGATGTAACGGCATGAGTACGAATCACTGAAAACAAGCTTGTTCGCCAGATTGTTTCCTCATTGTGCTCAGTGGGAATTTTCAAAGAAATCCGAAGTTATTCACACTTACTCGCTAAACGAAATTGACTGTCTCGTGAGTGTCATAGAAGGTCTCCTCACCATGCCAGTACAACAATATCACATCTTTTTTGACTCTTTTCTATTGTTTATTGTTTTTCTTCCTGAAGATGATGGACATATTATTGTGGGTGATTTTACTGATGCATCCACCCTACCACTAACTGTGTTTCAATTGATTGACCTTTGCGTTTCTTCCATCAGAGGCGACTCCATTTATTACCAACCATCCCGATTTATTTCCCCGAAACTGCCTGCTCTAATTGCAAATAGTGATCACTGTTTGCTTCTGCTAAGGCCGTTTCATTCCTTCAGGCGAACAAATCAAATCCGAGTTCACCCCCGTAACTATTCACACGACAACCTTATTCTTCTTCAAAAATCCCCTTCACACACATTTTCCTGTTTTTATTTCGAACCCCCGTTCAATGACAACGTAAAACTTTCATAGAGACGGACAATGCAATCTTTGATATCCGCTAGCCTTCATGAACACTATTCCTTTTACATGGCCGCATCTGCACCCAGAAAATAAAAACTCCAAGAAGATGCGAAGAGCATTACTACAAATCCTGTAATAACTCAAACATGCTGTACATTTCCAACCTAATGAAAGCTGAAATCAAATGAACTGACACTACATTCGCCAGCCAACTCTTGAGTGGTAACAACAATCGATTCCTATGGCAAGTCGTTCAGCTGTTATGTGGGAAGAAAAAGAAACATGCAAAATTTTCTGCGGATGTCGACGAAGTAAATCATGTTTTCATCCATCCATCCACTTTTACCCCAGTTGTATTTGGACAGGGTGATGATGTGACAGTTACAAGCTTTTCTAGTGAAGATATGTTCAATCTTCTCCGCACCAGTAAATTTACCACAAGGGTTGCTCTTGACAGTATGTCCTCAGCCCTTTTAGGGCATGGTACTTTGACTCTGACTAACTAATCATTAATCTCGCCTTCCATCCCTGATTATTGGAAACTCGTCATTATTATTCCCATCCCTAAATCTACCCGTTCAACTGCTTTGACAAACGTTTTCGCTCTAACATTTCTCGGTCTTAAACTGACGGAGCGTGCTGTAATTAAACGCTTGCGTTCTTCTATGTATCCCCCTGATGACCCTTTTCAGTTTGCCTATAAATCTAACAGATCCACTTTGGACGCTGTCGCCTCCTTCATTCACCACATTTGTAAGTCATTAAACGCATCAATGAAATCTGTGCGTTGCGTCTTTCTAGACTACTCCTCGGCATTTGATTCGGTCCCACGGCCTCTTCTGCTTCCCAAACTGCAAACCTTTGGTTGTCTGACTACTTTATTAACCGAACCCAGTTCACACGAATGGACGGTAAAACTTCAAAACCATTGATTAACAACTCACGAGTACTTCAGGGTACTCTTCTTTCACCGTTTCTCTTCTCTACTTACGTCAGCTACCTATCAACCAGCTCACCCTGTCATCTCTTTGAGTATGCTGATGATGTCGCACTCTGTCAAGCCTTTCAGAACAACGGTGATTTTGACAGTTTCTCCAAAAATCCCTTTTCCGTTTACAATTTCCCTGCACGAACTGGTTTAAATCTCAACACATCTGTGATGCCTACCCATCCGAAACGTCTTTCTTAAACTTAAAAACTTACCAGGGTTAATTGTGTGAAATATCTAGGAGTTACTATCGATAAAAATCTGAAGTGAACTTCTCACATTTCTTCCCGTGTAAAGATTCTCCGACGGTTGTCATTTCAAATCAGGAAGCTTCGGCACTAGAAGATGAAACAAAGCACCATCTCCCGATTTGTACACTAATCTTTACTGTTCTCCCCTCAGTTTTCCAGATTTACTTAGAAAATACTTCAAAATTGAAAGCCGAGTCTTCAATGCCACTAACTTAGTTGTCCTTCAATCTTTGTGATCAGCACTTATCAGCATGTGAGATATTTGCTCACAAAATTCGTTCAGGTCCTACACATCCTCTGCACTACAATCTTTCAAAGCGTCACTCTCATATTTCAACGAGATTTACTTTTCGCATCATGCCATCTAGAATAAGTATCTATAGGAACTCCACTGTCTCATATTTAGCACGCATTCTGACAAGCCGTGACCCTATTTCCGCCGAATTCCTGAGCAGCTTATCATAATAAGGTCTGATTATTCCTCGGTGAGATTATATTTTTGCAAGTCAAGGAATGCAAATTTTTCCAATTTATATTTTTTACCCTTACGTTTTCTGACTGAAATGCAACATTATTTTTTGCATGCAAAAGCCCATACAATACCATACAATACAATACAGTACAATATAAACGCTATTACAGGGATAGAGGGGAGATGACAAACGTTTTACAAACTCAAGGATAACGGTGCCGTTGCCGATGACAGGTTGGTACGTTTTAAATATTTTATTATTTTGGCTCCTGTGTTACGATTTGCTGTTCTAACAGATCTACATTCCGATCATCTTGAAGGGGAGAGAATGAAATTCTTGGCGCAGTTAACATGCTGACGGTCCGAGCTCGACAATGACGTATGGCCGGTGGCCAAACATTGCACGATTTTGTAAAAGGGATTCACAATTTGTCTGCTAAACGGACCCATTTGTATGTAGCTTGTGAGATCTGACAGCGTGTTCGTGCGGTCTAATTTAGATAATTCTCGGTTTGGTAGTAACTGATTTGCACTCCGGATAGTCACCTACCACAAATCTCACAATTGCGACACTTCACAAGGTTTTCAGCCGTGATAGAATGCCACACGTGCAGGTCATGATGCATCGAGAACATGCATTGTCAGATTTGTGAGAATGTCCCTTTCGGCTCCTTGCGGGCCACATGAAACGAACAGGATTGCGAGGGAGAAAGCGAAATGATATTTATCGCATTGAATATCTCTGTAAAAAGTCTGAAATTGTGATTTTGAATGGATCCAAGAAAGGAACTTGGAGATGTCTGTGAAAGAGATTTTCGAGGAAGAACGCTGTTCAGTAAAAATTGACGGCCGAGATTTAGGAGTTAGTTTGCTTGAATGAATAATTAGAAAGCGAATCAAGAGTAGATGTTATGCATATGTATGTGCGGACAATGGGCACTCGTCGAAATGGGCCCGAATAGTTTCGGGGAGAACAATTCAGGATAGTGGGTGATTGTTCTATCTCAAGTGGATTTTCTTCTGACGGTAGAAACGGAGATGTCCATCGCATCAGACAATCAGTGGTGCGGTCGACGCACGATTGAAATCTCCTAAAAAAATGAAAGATTATCTTCAGAAAGTGGAACAGTGAACGGTAAAAAGGGAAAAAAATGTTCATGTTCTGAGCTAAAAGGGGCCATGTATAAATTCGGCATCCCAGGCATAATTGCCTGGGATGAGACTGAAGTACCAGATGGTCAGTTCCGTCTAGAGGTTATGCTTTAATAACCCCGGACATGCCAGACCAGAGGAAGCTCATATGTTGCCACATCACCTCCAATTTCTGTGTAGGACTCTTTGTCCTACCTGTAATGTATAAAATTGTGGTCAACAGGAACACGTCAAAAACATTCAGGTTTAACCACTATTCTTGTACACACAAGACACCAATATGAACAATAATCGATGACTAAAGTACGAATAATGGGTATGAAATTTTCGTGAACAATGAACGGACATCTTGGCAGAAGAATGCGTTTAGGGGTTATTTACAGTCAGTGAGTGTGATTCTTTTGGGCGGAGTAAGTAACAATGATTGACCTCAATCGAGAATGACAGTCAGTATAGCTCTTGAACAGTTAAAAGATTGCAACAGCAAACAGGAATCATAAAGAAGCAAACGTTTGACAATAAAAACTAAGATGATGATGATGATGATGATGATGATGATGACGGTGATGATAAAAATTGCAGAGCAGCCAGTCAAATTACGCGACGAAAAAGATCAAGTGGTCTTACCAATTTCAATTCTATTTCTTCAAACATTTCAGCCTTGTGATTCAATGCTGTGCACCCAATTTCAGAGTTGTTGATAAACTCACCGAATGCAGCGGT
Source organism: Fasciolopsis buskii (assembly GCA_008360955.1). NCBI lineage: Eukaryota > Metazoa > Platyhelminthes > Trematoda > Plagiorchiida > Fasciolidae > Fasciolopsis > Fasciolopsis buskii. The sequence continues at coordinate 44,849 of LUCM01009500.1, forward strand.
GTTTTTTGTTTACCTTGCAACGGACATTACTTTACTGTTGTTGCGCATAGTACACTTACGATGAACATTTGAACATCACGTTGACACCACAAATACCCTCATTTATTACTAGATATCTCGAGCGAAATATAATTACTCGATGAAATGCGATTGCCAAATTTGCAAAACACTTGTATTTTAATCAATTGTATCCCTAAGAGTGCAAAGTTCCGACATGAATCTAATCAGTTTCATAGCACCAGTTTACACCTTGAAGGTACAAAAAGCATCCCAATTAATGCCACACTATGACTGAGTTTGTTTATAACGCTTTTGAAGCTTAATTCAACTTTCAATCACAAACACCGTGCAATCTGCGTGATCTAGGTCGAACAGTTTAGTCTGAAGATAAATCGATACCAACGTAGTCTTTCTCAAGGCAAGTTTTACAATCAAACGCTATTTAAAAAAAAAGAAAAACTGATCGACTTTAGGATTCCGGTTTTCGCAAACAAAGGTTTGAATTCCTGAGATAGAATGACAGTTGGAATCAATTCCGGTGTACTTGTAAGGTTCGTTCATTGCAAGCTGGACAAATCGTGGACAGATCCGTTTCCCGGTTCGGTGGGAGAGGTCCCCTAGGATTACTGCAGTCAAGATCTTCTGCAATGCTGTTGAAAACATGTGAACTGGTTCACCATCCATCTCCTCTGTTTCCTCAGTCTACCCGAGATGCTCATTTCTCATGCATCAACTGGTAACCAGTCCATCATCTATCTGCATACCATGAACCTCCTAAAGCTTCGGTTCATTTCATTAGTTCTCATTATTAGTACCCTAATATAATGTAACAAAATGCTCCATGCAAAGAGACATTTTGTGACACTTGTAGGGACAGGTCTTGTTTTGACTCACGGCAGTATTGTGATTAGAATCACCACTTCTAGACGAAATCATTCACCGAGAACCTCTCTCACCTATTCATCCGGTAAGCAGTTGCATTGCTCTTTGCCTATCCATCCAAGCCTGATTTTCAGTGCAGGAGGAGGGTTCGAAAAAACCTAAACGCTGGAGATCAATTTTTGCACATTCCCTTTGTTTCGTAGTTTACGTGGCGCTTATCTGCTACGTTGCCAATGGTATAGCTGGGTTATGCTTACATAAAAACGGAGAAAACTAGGAGGCCTTTGGAATAGACTTGTGGTGATTTCCGTTTGCAAAAGCAGGCTTCAAGTATTCGTAGGGTCCTGGTCGAAATAATTTGGCAAAAAGGCTAGATAACAAGAAGGTCAGGAGAAGCGTTTCTTCAACTAAGTTCTTAGAAACATGATGTCATGAAAACCGGTCAATTTGTCTAATACAACATCCCACAACTTCCTTTTCTAGTTGCTTTCAACCATGCGTACTTCAAACTAAATCGAAACACACAACACACGTAACATCCAAGAAGAGGTCTACTTCTAGGCTGCCGCTGTGCCAAGCCTCATTTGGGCACATCTGATTGAGACTAGAGTTTTGAATTTGGAGCACACTCCCTTCACATAAAAGTCTTTCTTACCTTTAGATCGTTTTTTTAAAATTTTTTGTAGAATAAACGTCTGCACATCTAAATTGGGAAAGCTATTAGACATTTTTCCCAGTGAGTTAAAAAAAAATAAAGGTAGCTAACAAAATATGCCGGTAATATGCACATGAAAACCGGTTTCTGAAAATGTGACCATTCTCACTGCACAAGAACCATTCGAAGTTGCAGCATTAAAGATCCCAAAAACTCCGTTGTTGAATACATCTGGATACGGGTTGGACGTAGGCCTCTAAATGCTCTGGAAAATCGATGTACCAAGTAATCAAGCTCTGTAGGTCATATCCAAAGCCATCGTCGTACTTAGACTACCTGCAGAGAAGTCATTTATCAGTAGGGGTCAATTGCCGTGTGTTAGCGGACATTAGACTCGCAAATCAGTGACGGATAGGTGCCACATCATGTGGTGAAGTTCAGCAAACCATTCAAATCCTGCCCGGTAGCTTTTGACTCAAGATCATTCTTCCCAGTTCGGGCACGGTGGACATGCACTGCTGATGATCCCCAACATGGATGAAACAGGTTCCATGTTTTCCTAATGGTGATTTGAGTGATGATATGAAGTGGTGAGTTATTTCATGAAAGTTGCTTATATTGGACGTAATGGATTGAGGAAGAAGAAATGAATTTCTTAAGTGAACTCTTTAACGAGAAGTAGAGCCACACGAAACTATAAACCGGCCGCAGTCAGATGCCATTTACAAAGCCAGAAAAGGAGTGGTATTGAGAATACAAAAAGGTGAGCCTGCGCTCCTAAGTCTACTAGACAGAGTAGATGTGATCAATACAACCACGACCGGGTCAGACGAAGGTCGAGACTACTTGGAAATAACATCCACTTCGATCAATGTGATCACGTTCGGATAGGTCGAAAACGTGATTCGTCTTCCATGGGTATACTTGTGCGTGTACATATTCTAAGACGTACCGACTATTTGCACAGAGCTCCACAATCTGGCGTAAGAAGTGCGCTTGTGAGGACTCCCGAAAGGAGGATCATTTCGAGATTTTCCCGTGTAATCTCGAAACAAAGCATTTATATTTATCAGTCCCATTTTTTCTGAAAAATTTACTCCCTTGGTAAGCTCCATTTCTGATGGACGACAAAGCTCTCTTTGGATTGTTTTACTTGGTTCTCTGTGAAACTAGGCCAAATAAACTGCTCCCTGACTTGTTCCTTCGAAAATTCCAAATGACATTTTATTTAAGCTTTTAATTGATCAGTAACACAGCGAGTTCGAAACAGTTCTTGACTTGTCAACGTTTCGGTTACCACGGATAACCTTTCGCAAGACCAGTTTACAAATAAACGAATGAAGCTGGAATGATAGCCTTAAATGATTGAGTGTTAAACAAAGTGCGTCCACGTGTTGGATTGTGTGTGCATTTCTGCACGTCTATGTGGTGATGGGAAGTGTAAGTTGGTACGTCAGATCTCAACTCCTACTATCCGTGTTGGTAATCCTGTTTACCTAGACACATGACGCATCGCTATTTGGATACACAGCGAACCGAACTCGGTTCTGATACTGTTGTTCCTAATGTCATTTCGGAGAGTGGATCGACGAACTTTCGGATTACTGGATCATCTCGCTTATACCCAGTTTTCGTGGACCACTGTTTCTAGTCAGTCGATGAAGGTTACTTAAACTGCCGACGATCGCAGTCCTCCCCATTTCGTTATAGTTATCTACTCATCGATGTTTATGGTCAGGTCTTATTCTTCTGATAAGTTGATAGTGAATATAGCATCTGAAGTGGTAGTCCACAGGAATCTAACAGTAGCTGATGCCGAGGATATCTATCGTGGATGAGGTCCACGCGACTGGGAGTCCTGCGTGGGACCTCCGATGCAGACAAGACCGCTTTGGTCTGATTTTAATTACGAGTATTCAGTTGAGTCACTAAGTGACTGGAAATGAAATTGACGATTATTACCCAGAAGAATCTGTGCAACATGAGTGGTCTTGGTGATGGTACGACCAAAAACGAGAATCAAACGGAAGAAAATGTGAAACAAGGCGTTATCTGAGTCCACATTCTCTCTTATCGAATCAGGCCACCGGCGTCGTTGTATTCCGCCTGGAACTAAGGCTGTTACTGGGAAACAGGGTGCTGAGTTTATACTTTACGGTATTAGATTTTGTCTGCCACAAACAACCTGCAGTCAAACGCGTTTGAATTAAACTACCTCTATTTTCGATCAAATGAGATAACAAACGAATCCCCAGTCTTCTCAAATGGTCAATTTGGTCGTTAACAGCACTGGAAACAACCATAAAATGTGTTGAACGAAAAGTTCAGAGCAATCGGGATGAAGCTCGTTAGTATTCCTTATAGGACTCAGGTGAGCTGCGGTCGACAGGTGAAGGCAAATACATGACGAAGCAGCAACGACTATTTAATCGGCTTCCGTTGAAACGTACAGAACCATCCGATAGAACTAATCACAAACTGAGGCACAGTGTCATAGCACAGTTCCAGCTCTCCTGCTCACGGTCATCCAGATATCAGTAAGACGGTGAGCAGGAGAATTCCGATAACTCAATGCACGAAGAAGAGAGCAACAGATCAAGGCGTCAGCTGAAATACAAGGAGAGACTCCACACGTATGATCGCATTTTTATGAACCTAAGGTGGAACATGTTTGTTTAAAAATTTTCGAAAGCTCTGTGGGCCTATCGAGCGAACGTCTGAGCAAAGCATGGCGACCAAATCGACAACCAAAAACGAAGACGGATATAAATTTCTTCTGATCTCTATCCACTGATCTCAAGTATGGTTGGATCTTCGGCTTGAGAAGGCCACGTTACCAAGCTGTTTCGATCTTCGAGGCATGCAAGCCATCATACCATGTTAAAGGAACATATTATTCTGAAAATAGTCCAGGGTACCGAGGACGCTTGTCTGTCACGTGTCGAAGTCCATCTTATCCAAAGTTTCCGCTTTTCCATCTTCACCTTGCATCCCTAGCTGTTTTCTCGACTGGATAACACCGCTACGACGATCCGCAGAATCCTGTGATGATTCAATCAAAACAAACCACTTTATTCGGGTGACATTTCCCCATCATTCTCAAATACATATATTGTGAAATTAATTCTGACACCGCACCGTTCTGTTTTTCCATATAAATGTAACCTGGACATTCTCCGCCCTTTTCTTTTGTTTAAGGTGGAGACTAGTCGAAACCCCAAAAACAATCTCTGATTTCTAGTCTCTATCGTTTCGGGATTCGGAGAAATTCACACTTCTGCTACGCTGCATTTGACCTGCGAGTTGTCTGTGCCTACTTTGGCCCTATCGAAACACCAGCGATTTGCTACTCCTGTATTTTGCCATCAGTAGTGAAACTACTTGCGGTTGGACTGTATACCATTTCTACCACGATGGTAGATGATTTTCTGGCCAAAAATCGAACGTAACAGATTAGAAACCATACTCCATTTTTCCATCAGATGCAAGCAAACGTATGATGTGTATTTGCAAATTCAATCAATCAGATGCAAATCCAACACATTCTTGAATGAACAACAAAACGTAATGATTTATGCATTTTAAACTATACAAATCGGGAATACTTTGGTTGATGAAAGCGTTCAGGTCCCGGTTACCAATGACAATGAGCTTTTTGGGAAACAAGGTCCACCTATGCCTGTCCTTGTTCAACAATTCATTTTCCAAACTCGTTACATTTCCCCACTATTACTCGGCCCGATCGTTTTACCATACGATCTATCATTACTTCGATTGCTCGTATTCGGCAATCTAGGTAGCTAGAACACGGCAGTTGCCTGAACGAAAAAAAAAATATATATATATATGTATATATACGCAATTCCCACAAATCTAAGTAAAGATCATGTGCCATCGGATTCGCCGCGCAGGGCAAAAGCAATGAGTCAAAATGTGAAGTTCTTCAAACGTGCTAACTCTTCCCTTCTCCATCTCCACGTTATTGACTTTCCATCGGGATCCAGGATTTCTGTGTTAGCTGACTGCCACCGGACCAACCAAACCGTAAAAGGAGGGTGACCTAGAGGACCCTATCCCCAGCCTTTGACCAAACGATCTGAAGCACAAGACAGTAAGACGCTCTGAGGGTCAAGTAACCCACAGGGGACCGGCGACTAATGGCTCACTTTATACCCCCCCCCTCCTAGGATGGGTCTAGACACCGTCGCTCAGTACACTGCTTCGCCGCATTAGCCAGTGAGCATACAGCTGCCTGCTTCGTACACTGCCCGTGGTTAGTTTGGAATCAGGGTCTAACCATCCCCCTAGAATGACGATGAAAGACCAGTAAACCCTTTGGAGGGCATTGGTCTCCGTCCTCGTACTTTAATTCAAACAACGGAACACGAGGGCAGCGCATAGGAATTCCTCGGCAGAGGCTACTTGAGATGCAGGTGTTTTGGAGGTATTTCGAAGGATGTCCAGGACAAGCAGCCGGCTCGAGACCCGAGATACCCACCACTGAACATGCTGAGCCATCTGACCATAAGATTACTCAACCTCTCGGTTTGTTCTCCGGAAAACTTCTGTCACATCTCTTCTGCCACGTCCTCCATCTGACATTACTTGGCAAATGCAGCATCACCATGTCCCGAAGCCGGAAATGACAAATACTATTCCCCCATCAAAGATACTCATCGATTTTTCTACCTCATTATTCTTAAAAACAAATTCATGCTAAATTCCTCTACATTGTCCAAAACATCTTAATTGCCTATCAATCAACCAATCTGATTGTTTGCATATTCTAACCACTCATTGTTGGTCTCCTCAAATGTGACTTTATCAACCAAAAGATGAAGTTAATGGAAAACAACCGGGTTCCGCCGCTGCTTTATTCTCAGTGTCCCAGTGAGGATTTCCGATGTATCACACCCTAATTCAACAAGACTAGCTAACACCAATCATTTTTTCCAAGTCACGTTACTACCCACCTTTCCAGAGAATACCTCAAATTTCCAGTGCTGTCAGACAATTTATCCGTTTATCGATGGATTTCGTGTAGTCAAATAAGAATGAACGCAAGTAACTAACAAGCCGTTGGGCCATGCCTACAACAATGCTACCTCCTTGTACACCGTTCTCAGAGGTGGGCCGAAGTGGATGGCCGATCACATTATGAAAAGGTGTGAAAACCCTAACTAGCGGTCTGACCGGTGTATTTCCAATTAAACTACCAGGTTGCGGTCCAAAGAACCCTCCTCCACCAAAAAAGCGACGGTTGGAGGCTAGTGTTAATATGGTTCAATGTTGCAGTCAGTGGCGTTCTTTTATTTGAAACCTTTTTTTCTTCTATATAATTATTTAACTTTTCATCATTATTATTCTGCAATCAATCTGTCACTACTTCTCGATATCTTTTCTCTTTTGAGTAGGCCATGCTGTAAGGCAGCACTTCCGTGCAAAGTTAACGGTTGGATAAATTGGGTTGAACTAAGTGGTACTGAGGATAGAGATGAGATAGAAGGTGTAGACTAAGGCGCTAGCAAGTCTTCCACAAGCGATTGTAACCATATTGTAAAGTTGTTCTAAATGGTATCCCCTAAAGTCTAACTGGAATTTGGATGGTGATTGGCTTCGGATTGTTACGAGTGAATGTGCATAGCCGAAAGTTACATTTGGCACAAACCGCGGAATTAGTTATCATGAGCCAAGGAAGGCATATTGAAAAATCCCACACCCGGTTTGCAACGGCTAATTAGTAGATAAAAACAATGCAGCTGGATTATCCGTAAAACAAAATCTAACAGTTTCCATGTTGAGAAGATTGATGAATGGAATCGTTCCGGTACATTGACTTATGAAATGCAATGATCGGAAGAGAGGAATATTGCAGGAATTCACAGTAAGCTGGACTGAGGATGGGCGTCCTGTAACGAGTTGAAGAACACGAGAACCACAAGAGGTACAGAAATAGCTTTGTGCCCAAACTAGGTACCGTAGTTTACGGGCAGGCAATGATTAAAACGGATATCGTGTTCTCAGGGACCGTGCACCGACACCGGAAGTAGAAGCAACGGTAGAATGGCCATATGATGCTGATTGTCCACAAATCATTCTATCTCTTCCTTGGGTTCGCTACTATTACCGGACCAGTACGCACGATCACACAGAGGAAATGAAGGTATTTTCACGTCCAAAGTCGATCCATTCGGTTTCTCGAACCGCAACGAACCCCACATATGAGCCCAGGGCACAGGAACCTGCACATGACTGTGGTATTGAAACACTCGACTGTCCTCTGCCAAAATTGGTTGCTACGTCAAAAAAGAAAAAGAACCAAATTAACATAGAAAGGGAGAAAAACATTGCCGGATGCATAACACTTCATTTACCAAGGAAATTAGCAATGAGAGTGGATATCTTACAATGATATAGAAGAAATCAAGAAACAAAATTCAGATGCATAGCAATGATTATTGTGACTGGGGAAAGCCGTGGTTAATCGACCTCATGGTCGAATGAGATCAGACGTAGAACACGCAAAAATCTTGCTTGCATCCCGAGGGCCCAATAACATTGACCCAATGCACGAATGAGCTTATGGTATTCAAGGGGTGCGTCTCCTTTCAAAAAGAAAGGGAAGAGATTTGTACCGTACGGCCCACTGGACACTAGAAATCACCAGCATCATCATCGTCACTAGCCGCTGCCTTCCTTTCAGAGTTACACGTTTCTATAAAAAGAGTGAATATCCAAGGGCATACGGAGGTAGGAAAAGATAAGATGCTGCTGTAGCGCGGAACACGGCATACGGTCTAACTGTACAAACGCACTCTTTCAATCATTCTGAGCCCACAGAAAATGGTAATACGATTGGCACTGTCACATCATTCAGTGTCTCCAGTCAGCTAGTCGACGAATCATTCGGACCCCAACCACGAAGGCGTAAGACACTTACTTTACCTAAGTTCGTTGTACATTTTATCATCCCGCGTTGCCAGGTCATCAGTTGACCTCCACATGGCTTCCTCCACTCCACCAAAGGAATGAAAAATAGGGCACGATATGGTAGACGAGTGTTCATCATACGCAACACGTGACCCAACCAGCGTAGTCTACTAAGTTTCATACGCTTAAATAAGATATTCTTAGAACTGGCACCCAGTACTTGATTCCTGATCTTCACATTACTTATCCGGTCACTCCGTCCAATCCCAGCGATACTACTTAAACATCGGTGTCCGAAAACCTCCAAAGAACGAACATTTCCGACACGCATACTCTACTCCATGTCTCGCAACCGTACAACAGAACTGGGCGCACTGCGGCACAGTACACATGACCTTTGGACTTTAAGGAAATAATAGGCCGGGGCTACAAATGGTGCAGTCCAGCATACAGGGAACAGAGTAGACTATAAATGGATACCGACTGGGAACCCGGAGATGCAACTACTTTCCCCCACCCATCTGGTTACCTCAATTCCCAGTTTTATCGAGCCTACCCACGGTAGCCACCAGTAAACAAGGTGGACATGTTTTAGAGTATTCATTGAATTTCCGTCATTCACAATGAGGTAAAATACACTATTGGAGAACCGAACCATGACCAATCATCGTAAGGTGCCGATTATAAAAGTAGCCCGGTTGAAAGTGATAACAGCCCCACTAGAAAGTCACCATTTTCGGGGCTTGAACACTTGGTATGAATTGCTTATTTGCGCCAGAATCGATGGCGCAATAGGAGCAGTTTTTTATCAATGAACAGATAACGACTGTGAGCGATAACAGTGAATCAGTTTTGACCACAGTTGTTCGGTTCGACTTAGTTCCACGGAAAACTCGCAACAAGGCAGCGCGAACTGTCATTTTTTCAAAGTGAAACCAACAACCTCTTGGAAAATCACGGTAAATATTGGCTTACAAAGTAATTATCGTTTGTCGGAAGAGAAATAACCGTACTCACGACCGAAATGTTCTCTAACAAGAAAGCTGATATATTCCGCTAAGAAGTCGTCCGGTGCTGAGGGCATCAAAAAACTTACGATAGCCATCGGTGTGGTGTGACAACTTTGTCGTTGTGGTGTTTGGAACCCAAAGGAAAAATACAAAGCAATTAAGCATTGCAACAACTCTTTTCCGCTCACGATGCTACCGAATGAGTGAATGGGTGTTAAAAGCACCATGCGAGTACGTTACCTGTGCCACATTCTGGCATTGTGTGCTTGATCGCCAAAATACACTCCCGCTTCTCGGAAATACAATGTGCGTATTGCGCACATGCACAAACGTATGCAAAGACTGTGCGCTCTTCGGTCACGTTATGATGCACGCCATCACAACCAGGGAGCGTAAACAAATAAGCTTTGCGACAAACGCTTTGTTTAAATAAAGACGAATTCACATCAAACCAGGAGGTAACCATCTTGACAGCGCAGAATCACCTCATTTTGCCGTTATTTACGGACGGAGAACGAACAATTAATGGTAGACTACTCGCTGCTCCGGAAAAGTCAGACACCGGCATGGATGACGAAAACGCGTGAGAATGTTCGGGTAACGCACAACGCTCCTTGAGTTCCAATTACGATGGGGATAAACGTCAGATTCGGAAAAAGCGCATTTCCCTAGGTTCACCTTATGCTTTTTTTCGCTGTTCACCTAGTACAAAATACTTTTTGTGTCGACTAATGTGATGCGAGGATTTGACGTCAACAGGGAATGAGCAGCCTACATGGAATTCAGAAATTCGATGTTGATTACATTAAGGTGTCGGATGTCATACGTGACTTTTTTTCCGAACAGAGATAACATTGTATCCATGTGGGGTCAGTTTAGTCCAATTCCTACAGTCCATAGCACGACAAAATCACGTCCTGGTTTTGGTTACTACGGTACAATATCGTCTAGTCCAGCTGTTCCATGTCTCTATGTCGTGAAGCTTAACACACCCTCCTGTAAGAAGTGCAATAATCGATTTTTTCTAAGCACAGGATGTGAGAGGCTATATGCACATGGCGATCAAAACCTTGAAAACAAAAGCGAAAGTGAATTACCAACTTATTTTGAGGCGAGATGGTAATTGAAAAATGTATCCGTTAGACGAAAAGTGTAAGATAGAAGACAAAATAATAAAAAACTAAGACTGTTTCACTTCCAACGACAACAACAGCTAGGTCTCTCGGTGATTCGACAGGTACCATGGAATAATACAATTCCCGGTGAACACATTATCTTGTTTGACAGGCGGTCGGTAGTCAAGTGAATTAAGCATCTGCCACTCGAAAAAAACTCGCGTCCTAGAAATGCCGGTCACTAAAGTGGTAGACGGAAATTGACCAAAACTCGGATCGTTACTATATCTAACATTACGTGGTTGTATGAGAGAGTCATGGTTGCCTGATACCTACTTACCCTCGGGCTATGCGAATATCCTTTTCGCCAAGGTCATGCTACAAGCCTGTATTAAACAAGAGCAATCAGTTTGGACGGTTTTAGTCTTCTTATTGCGGACCGCCCGATCTTGCGAACCTAAAAACATCAAACGAACCAACCAATGAATGCCAGGTATAAGCTGTCGTGGTAGGGGGGGGTTAGAAAGTTACAAGTTGTCAACGGACAGATGACAACGCAGAGAAAATACACCCATGAAAATTTGCGTTTGCATAGTGGAAATTTCTCCGGAAAAAGTGGATAACTTTCTTCACGTAGAGGATGCGTGAGGAAAAAAGAACCGGTCCGCGAGAGAAGAAAAGGGGAAATTCAAATCTCACTCACAAGACACACACACCAACGGATGCGAGAATTTCCCACTCTGTCGTATACACAAACCCCGTAATGAAATCTAAAGCTCAGTCATTAGTAAATCATCTTGCACGAACAGACAAAAGCCAAACTGAAGCCAGAAAATCGAAGTGATCTAAGAGTTGATCGGGTCTCTTACATAATGACCCCGTATTTCACTTGATTAAACAAATGTCGTAAACTAAACTGGGTTGAGCACGACCGATCATGGCTTCACGAATGAGGTAGCCTGGATACAGACGTACACAACTTAACATTTTTAGATTCCCGATGACTGAGAAAAACGCAAAAGGAATGGAATGCACGTGATGTTCACCTATTCTGATCGGTTATTTTATTATTCGGCAATCTCGCCTTGGGACCTAATTTGAATTATGGTTGTCAATTTGTCTTCTGAAACACATTTGGTAGCAGATTATCAGCTTCGTGTGATGAATTCATACATTTGAATCCTTGAGGACAAGGACATCACAATCCACCGTGAGGGCAATGAAAAACGAAGTCATGGCAACGGATACCGTTCATCGTGCATGTTGTTCAGTGATCCGCAAGCCAATGATAACTGGAGAAATTGAAACCACTTTGCGCAGTGTTGCACAAACAAATCCTCAGACGGAAATTGGTCCAACAACGTTGTACAATTACTTCTTATGCAACATGTATTATGCATGACATCATTCATTCAATCCCAAAGTAATCTAGTTGGCCGACATGCGCGACTCTTATTGATGAACAAAGAATATATATGTTCATATATATACATATATATATATATGTATATATACATATATATGTATATATACATACGGTGTCTTCTATGAGTTGAACTATGAAGTCGTGACCATTATGGGAACCTGTCCATATTTACACAATTCATTGGTCATTTCTCAAATTATCTAAACCATTATTCAGTAAAATGCCGAAGTTTCAAGGGATGCGTTGTTTGTATCCGCTCAAGGGCATAGAAATGTTTTCTGTGCGTCGTACAAAAAATATGTATGCGTGAGGACTAGATTCAGCATATCGCCACCGACAAGATCACTAGTCGAAACTAAACAATCGACCGCATATGCGTGTATGTGTGCAGCACAGTATGAGACTGACCACCATGCGTACATATAACTAGTTAGAATAGAACGCATCGCTTACCGGATCATTGAACATAATCTCATATTCGGTCTATGCGACCACAAGCATGCGCATGGGAGTATGAAGACAGCGAGTGACGCGAGTGGACAGGGGTGGGATAGAAACAAAACGCACGGTAGTTGGATTTTGCGGGTTGACAAACCGCTACTCAAGTATACTCTACCCAATGTGAATCATGCTGGTGATAATAAAGATGTGGATGTCGATAGATAGATATTGGTACGAATTGTTTTTTTTTTTGATAAGCACGTTTGTGTGCACTTTGGAAGAAAAAAATGCACAGTGTTAGGAGAGATGTAAGAGATTCAGTAAGCACAGCATTATTGTACTGCTCAGAGCTAAGTCAATAGTCCTCCTCCAAAAGAAGCTTTGTCACACCTAAGTATATGAAAGCAGAAAAACTACAGTGCGGCTTTAATGGTAATTACATAATAAATACGACCTTATGGTCATTAGAACTTCATAATTATAAATACATATGATATGCATATGTATATAGATGTTAATTACATAAATATATATATATATATATATTTACGTGGGACAGTCACTGCAATATTAAAAATTTCACGTCAGGATGTTTAGCATCTATGTCATCCGACCGCCAGTCGGCTTCCTAACGTTGTAAACCATCGAAAAATGTCACAAAAAGGCTTACAGTTACCTTCTGTTGGTTACGGTGTGTATTTTGGAAAGTTAAACTTGCAGTGATTTGGTTGCCAAGGTAAAATTGGAATAGCATTAAAAATCAAGAACTGAAAAGATACCGAGTAAACTTTGGAATCGTTTATTAACTAAGGTGTTGTATAACAGGGGCTTGAATACAAGTGTGGAACTACACAGTAGGCGGACAAACAAGAGGGGGGAGGGCAAATAATAAATCACAACAAACCAACTGATTTTTTGGTGGTTTCGCCTAAAACATTTTGCAATTTTTTGACTGGTTTTGGATTATTTTCAAGATGGATGAGTTATACAAACAGGCCACACAACATTCGCGTCACTGGCTTCAGTCCTCATCCGTACCCCTCAGCGCCTCCAACCAACAACAATCCTCCTCCTTTGTGCACCAACTACGAAGGCGGGAAGCACCAACCGAGGCCAAATCCGAAACTAACTCCCGCACAACTCTACGCAGAGTCGCAGCACGACCGCCACGCCGCTTCTTCCAACCTTGCTGAATACGTGCAAAAAGAACACGAAAAGGTAACCGATGGCCAGGCATACGCAATACGTGTCCAAACCGAAGGTGATGCAGAGCGATTATGTCAGTCAGAGGATGACTGTATGCACTCAACAAACGATGGATGATGCATCTCGCCATTGTTCACCCGATGTTCCCACCGGACATGAGCAATGCTTCGTAGACATCGTCAATCGAAAATAAAAGTCGCCGAGCATCCTTAACGCGGATAGGGTAGGTCTCGCAACCACAAAGTAGAACTACAAACTGTGGCAGAATTTATTCCTTCATTCAAAATGCCCCCTGGAAACTATTTCACAGAAAAATCTAGTCCATCCAGGAGATGCCATATCAAGCACAACTTGGCATAAAATATTGTTGATGAAAAACTAATATATGAAAACGGGGGAATCTTTAATTTGCACACAATTGTGATACTTTGGAACCTGCTTCGCACACTGTTCGTATTGTTTCACGATAATTACGCATGGGGCCAAGGAAAACAAGGGTCTACTGCACTTGAATGCAGATAATAATAACTGGATTCGAGGGTCTCTCAAGCTTGAACATTCAGTAACACATTCTGTCTTTTGCTTCAACGTGAACAAAAGCACCACGTATCAGATAACTCGCAATAAAGTAGTGGTGGGGAAAGTGTCTGGAGACAGGAAACCCCTACCACCTAGAAACGAGGAGACAGTTCTATCCAAATTATTTTTAAAACGACAACGCAGATTTCCGACCACAATTCGGTGACTTGATCCGCGAAATTGAAAAATTAACAAGGAGCTAATTTCACGTGAACTAAAGACTGGATTCAACACTGTCAAAACAAGGTGCATACTAATTTTGTTTTGGAATTTAAATCACAACGCGTAGTATCGTCTTCGCTATCCACTGACCTTTAAAATGACTTAGAGAAAGAGAACCTTTAACGAAACTTATCCTACTGCAACCAAAGGTCTCAAATCTGTCAAACATTCAGCAGGACAAGAATGAATAGTTAGATATATCCCGGTGGATCTTGAACAAAGGCATCGTAAAGAACAAGAACTCATCATTGTAGTGATTCAATGAAAGCATATCTTCCGTGTAAGTATTAGGTCACGCAATGATGCTCCACGTCATGTTTCACGAGGAGTCAGCAGACGCAAACAGTAGTTTCTCTCTCATTCACTTTTAAACTTGTGAAAAACTAACCTTGTTTGATGGCCGATTTAACCAGACTCCAATAAGCAGATGAGCTCTTCCTGTCGGAGGAAACCCATACGCTGATCAGAACCGAGAAGTCAACGAGCAACACTGAACACCAGAGAAAAAAGTGCAACACGTGGTACAGCGTAAGACCTAACTCGGTGTCAAACTAACAAGGGAAAGACCACCCACCGGCAGTACATCTCACAAAAGTGAAGATTCCCATTCGCTAAAAGACACTACTCCCCATCTCCGCAATAATCAAAACGCTATGTACTTGTGAAATCTTTTATTCGAATCAAAATGTTTTGTTACGACCAGAACACAAAATAGCGTGACTAAAATTGGACTTCTATTGACGACGACGCTCAGAAGCAATGGTCCATCAAGACCTATTCATCAAAGCGATCTGCAGACGCGCACTAGTTCTCCATTTTGCTGCTACCATCATACCGTTTATTAGTTCTGGAGATGCTTCTAGACAAACATCCGAAGATAATGCTTGGACGACGAAAACAATGATACAATGGTCAAAATATCGGAATCATGTTGTCAGCATTCTCAAACACATCTCCACGCTGTCTACTCCAAATACATTGTTTGACGTTGAGTCAAAAGGACGGCAAGAGAAATGAATCTCCTTAGCTGAAATCCATGTCTTTCGAATCGACGAGACACGGAGCGGATGGGGATTGAATTTCGTAATAAGATCACGGCCGATTTCCCGCGTTATTTCGGAATTATGTCAAAAGACATTCAGAACTGAGTAAGAACGTCTCTGTTTCATAGGCCTTCTCAGGAGTAAATTTGCTTGTAGAATGTATAGTAATGCATAGATGGTCAGTGCACCTTGCAGTACATACGCACAAATACACTTATGTGAGCTGGATTAGGTTTCGGGCCTACGTAAATGAGAACGCAATAAACCAGTTAAGCACCACTTCCGAGTAGTTTTGGCATAATTCCGAAATAATGTAAGAAATGGTATAGACGTGAACGCCCCAGGCAAACGACTGAGAGTTCAAGTGTGCTCATCCCTGAACGACCTCTCTTTGCTGGCATTGTGTGGACTCCAAACAGCAGATAAACGTGTGCGCTGTTGAACTTTAACATGACATGGTAGGAGCATGAGCGGAGCAGAAGGGGTATGCTCTGTGGTTGTTAGGGCGCGATCCACGGGGGGAGAGGTGGGATGGGGAACCGGCAACCATGACCTTGAAACTTGGAGTAGCATAGAACTATATAAGGTCTCAAAAAGTACTCAAACAAATATCATACCTTACGTAAGCTGCATCATAATAGCACAACCAGTGCCTGGATTCTTCGAAAACAAACTTCAATTCAATTCAGTCTTTACAACCATTAACCTGGCCTCCGTTGTCACCTCCCAGAAGCATCGACTCAAAAGAGAAAATAGGATGAGAAACAGTGAAAGATCGGCCGCAAAATGATAAGCTGAGAAACTACAGAAAAGAAAGATTTCAAATCCGAAAACGCTACCAGACTAATTTAGAGCGAGCGTTCTTTTGCGCGGACAGCGTAAGTACTCACAGTTCACCTATTCGTCGTCAACTGCGCACCTTCACTTATTCGCGCTCCCCCGATCCATAACCAGCATGAGTTGAGTCAAATGATAGCGAAAAAGATGGGAAATCGACAGAAGTTAGAGCGCTTCTTCTTGTCGAATAAAAGCAAACGATGGAACTTAGTGTTTTATTTTCGCGGTTATTTACCCTCTAAATGTGCTCATACAACTCAAAGGAATATTCCATACTCGTCCCAGGTGTTGGATCTCCAAATCAACTGACACACAGAGTAAACAAATTCATGTGGTCACGACGGGAATAGATAAACAAACCTCAGAAATAAGAATACACCTCTGCATAAATGCCATCATGCTAACTAACACCACCACTTTCAAAAGATTGGATTTACTATTCCAGTTAATAATCGGAAGCTAACCTCGCTAAATTTGCATCTTTTTATTTTTTGTCTTCTATTTCTTTTTTAGTAGAACAACAGTGTACACTATTATCAAAACGTGAGCCGCATCTAACAACGGGCTTCCAAGTGGGGAAGCTGATCGGCGGCAAAAGGGTTCGAATCTGGGACCTTTGAATTGAAATTCCACGACGTTGGTCGTTTATCTTCTATCTTTTACTTCTTTTATCAATGAGACAACAATGTACATCAGTTTTCAAGAAGGGGGTCGAGGCCAGCAGAGGGCTGCCAAGTGGGGAAGTCGACCGGCGGTGGGAGAATTCGAACCCGCGACCTTAATGTCCAAACGCCAGGACCGTATCCGTTCGGCCACCGCCAGCAGGAAGTTCACAAGGCTTAAAAGGTATAAAGGGCAACATTCTTGATGCCATAACCTTAGCCAAAAATGTGAAGATACATGTGGAAAATGGAAATGGAATCCCTGGCTTCCAGGATAAACATCACAACGAACGAGCTTTGTTAATCAGATGCATTTCAATTCGATAAAATCTGATGAAACGACAAAGCATCCTAGAAACAAAGGGCATTTTGATTCCAAAATCGTTAACGAAAGACACCCAGCCCGACTGTTCATTCTACGTTCAAGAAACTCAAACGTGTTTGTCACCATCGTTTCGGTTTATCTTGCATTTACACGCCGTGACTAGCAAAAGATGTAAGAACACATCCGCCGATTTTGCTAAATATTGACTATTCGATAGCCCAAAAGTTTGAGTCCGGCAACCACACTTGTCGTGTGATCGACTTTTGCCGTGTGAAAGGACAAAAACAATAGACGAGAATTTTTTGTCACTCATTGGACTAATTTTTTGCACCACAAAACGCGGCGTTCTCGTCCATTCTAAATTCCGGAAACGATGCAGAAACAACCAAGGCACTGTTCACCCCAATTTTGTACGCCACAACACTGCTGCCTTGGATAGGTCGAAGGACGTTGGCCATTTCATTCGCAACACCACCGACCTCCAATCCCCCCATGCAGCATGGGTGATCGCAAAACAGGATAAAGAACAAAGTTTTACACTGAAAATTACTCTACCGAGGGAAGTTAACCTTGGTATGTATGATCCAATGTTTTCTTGCGGATAGGTAACAAATTAGGGAGCAAACCAACACAATCGATTTAGTTTGATTTTTGCAACCATAGACTTTGTACCAAAATGTTCTGGGCTTTGTTGCCATCTAACGGCACCGAATAACCAAAACAGAACGAGACGTAACGAAGTATTGACCGCAAAATAAGTTGAACAACTATAATACAGAAAGATTTTCAATGCGGCATTCAGCGGTATCACCTAGTGTGTAGAAGGATTATAACAAAAGACGTCTATTCTGGTATCAAAAAAGTAACTAATCATCATTTAACCGATATATATGTATATATTATACAGAACAAATCTGTAGACATAGCGCATAATTAGAATCACAGCGAAGGAAATAATGAACGAAATGGAACGGAAAAGAAACATAGCACAGGATTTGCCGCACACATGGTTCTGCCATCCTGCACGACCACGTCATCCGTCATGCACCAAGAACCACGATTCCCCAGTGGGCGCTATGCTAATTGATCGCTTAAATGGAAGAAAACAGTTGACTTAGAAGATCCCACTCTCAGGCCTTGACCAAAAGGTTTAAGGTACAGGACAGTGGGATGACCTGAAGGTCTTATAGCCCACTGGGGACCGGCCAATGTTCGCTCAGTTCATACCCCTTTCGGATGGAGCCAGACATTCAAGGTGCCTAATACATCCTACTACCACAAATCCCGGTGAGCAGTGTCGCATGTTTCGTATTGTGTTTGTACTGTATAGACTTTCGCATTTCAGTCAAAAACGCGGCGAAAAATAAGAAATAGTTGCTCTCATCGCATTGCAAAAACGACGGGGAAAAGAAACTTGTTGATGAATGATTTGAGTACCTTAAGATAGGTTGCTCAAAAAGTCGTCGGAAACACGGTCACGATTTGCTAAGATGTGTGTCGAATATCGAACAGTGGAAGATCTATAAATATTGATTAAAGAGGGTGTGGAACAAAAGCACAGACCCCGTTGAAAAATGAGAACGGTACTTTGGAAGATCGTTGCGTTACCTTATCTGTTATTCGTTTTGTCGACAATTTTATTTGACTTTGGCCGTGTAGTGCTTGGGGCTCGTTGTTGCTGATATATCCTAATTCTTGTGACTGACAATTGTTGGCTACAATGGTTACCCCGTTTTGGATCAATTTGCGTTCTGGACTTTGATCCGCCGCAGGTTACATGTTATTCACGGCTATTATGATGTACTATAAGCATGCCGTCTTTAGTCGTTAAACTCGGATTGGACGGTAAAACCTTAACGCAATTCCCCATTCCGTTCTAAATTATCGTTCAGCGCAAAGAGCAGGGCAAAACCCCATTCATCGATAACTTTCTGAGTGAGCAACACATCTCAGTAGAAAGAATGAATATGTAAAGTGGATAGAGAGTGGATCGACAGCCAGCGAAGGAAGAAAAGAGTGCCGTAGTGTAACTACCACACGGAGTTCAGAATAATCGTGTAAGCGTACCTTTTCAAACATTCTGATCCGACAAAAATGACAACACGATCGCCAATGCGCCGTCCTACGCCTCCCAGAGTCCATATTGGCAGAAATCCCAAATTTCTGATTTCTTATAAATCGGGCACGAGTTTAGCTGATGCATGTAGCAACTTTGACATCTAATGTTTTGTTGGTTTCGACTTATGACTTTCGATGAAGCGACTAGTAGCACTGAATGAGTCGAGAACAACTATCCAGAGAGGAGTCTAGACATGAGTGTGATATAGCACACACCGTTCATCAGGCACGGAGGAAAGCGCATTGAATTAGGCTCGTTGATAAGTCATAAGACACGAATTCGAAGTCAGTGGGAACGAGACAGAAAATCAGAGCAGAAAAGAGTAAAGAGGGTGACCTGTAGATACATACCATTCCCACAACTCCTTTGCCTCGTACCGATTCAAGGCTACCAGTGATCGAGAATACTTTCCAGAACCGCTCACGAAGTTGTACACGTTCTGAAGATAGATTTTCCAAACGAATCAAATAGCGCCACTAAAGCAGAGAAACAGAATGGAGGACAAATTCAGTTAATAAGAACGAGGCGAAACAGTGATACACGATAGACAGCTCCTAATCATACCATTCCAGCGAATACTGAGCAACTGTCACTGTTCGTTTAAAAAGCTGGTTTGAAATATGACAAGTAGTATGTCAAACATGGTGGCTTGGCGAAGTTGACTCAAAGTTTAGAGTGAACTGGTCAACTGGTATCTTAGCCCTCTCACATTCTCTTTCTTGATTTCCTATTTTTGACAAACCTGAGGCATGAGTGCAGTGGAAGGAACATGCTTAAATGACTGGTAGGGGGTAATACAAAGGAGGGACCGGCAAGCGAAATATAGAAACTTGGAGTACCATAGTACGACACAAGGTCTCCCTAGATCACGTGTGATAACGAGCCGGGTGACAGCGAGTTGCCCCCGTCATCACCTTTTTTGGTGACAGACGCTTAACCCATTTGAACACCGCCGGTCATCACAGTAAAGCATTTCTAGGACACATGGGGGTCACCAATTTTTTTAGCATCAGTGCAGTGCAAACGTCGAAATCAACTCCAGTAGGCACCATTTTCGCCGTGCACAACAGAACACAAGCGACATGACTATTGTGGCTTTTATCTACCTGAAAGAGGGTTGGGATTGGACAGAGGGCAAAGTCTTCTGGATCAGAAACTCACTGGGAAGAGCAAGGACGATAACTCCTTTGTTACAGCCATCGCTAAAGAAAAAATCGAAACCAAAGATTCGATCTGGGCAATCCCCTGAACCTCAAAAGAAAAACAGATATTCATCACCGAACTGTCGAGCGCATTTAGAAAAACCCGTGTTCCACATACCAAATGTGTCAACGAACTGACTGCTTACGGAGTTTTTTTTTTATCTAGTAACAACGTGATCTCCGGTGAGCAAGAATCTGAATCATGTTAGTCGGTTACGGCAGTTACTTATCAGGCTTAACTATCATCATGAACATGTTACCAGTACCGAGAACCACTGCCCATTCTCTGCATTGAGTTCCCAAAATGTATAGCAAAAACTGGCGATACGTGATACACGACTGCTTTGTCACACGTTTTACTACCACACCTAAACCCTTGGAAACTTATGCGATTCCTCACTTGTAGTCGCATGATCATGACTGACCGTTTCCCGTTCACATCAATCAGTGGCCATGTTCACACTACAATCGTGAACCTTGGCTGAAGCGGTTGAAACTTTTTATATGATTACTTTTGTGTTGTTTACCGTTTTCTTAACGGTGAGGACTTGTCAATCACGACTTATTCCCTTCGAATATTGAGCGCTTTTTTATGAGATCCTAAATGCCACACCTCTGTTTTAAATTTTAATGTCCCGAGTCGTAAGTGGCTGATTCCGTCACCTAACACTTAGGCTTTGGGGTACGAATTCGAACATTTCGCTGTGATCAATAACCTATGCCCATTAAGTGGATCTTCTCAAACGTACCAGTGGTCACACACTTGATCTTATTTCCACTTTTATTTCTTCTCTGTACCCAGATATATCCACTTCCTCTACTGGGCTCATCGGACCACCCTGTGGTTTCTTGCTCCCTCAGTCCGAATCACCGCGTTTCTCCAACCATGTCGGAATACATATTTGGACATTACAATTCAGCCAACTGGGACGGTTTTCCCGGCTTCTTTGCTTCCTACCCTAGAAACGACTGCTGTTTCACTTCGAACATTTGCGTGTTTCGAACTTTACCAAAGTCGTTCTTGAAGATATGAATCTTTTTATTCTCTGTTCTTCCAAATCAGACAAACCAGAATCCCCGAAGTAATTCAGTCATGCATCCGGTCGTGCTATATGCGTGACGCGCTCAGCATTTCGCTGCTGACGTCACTCGTTCACTACCGTCTGCCACCACTACTTCGTGCCAGCTAGAAACAAATGTTCGTCGACTATACAGAGAGCCAAAGAACGCTTCGCCTACTACGAAACCAAACACATACTACCGATAGTCGAATATTTTGTTCCTTGCCAAAGTAGTCTCCAGGAATTTCTGCCCATCTAATTCTCCTTTTATTTGTAATTCTTCTGCTAATCTTGCCCACCAATCATAGAAGAAAGTCGAGGATTTCGTTCTGCGATTTGCTTCTGTTTCCAATTATCCTACACCACCGATTTCTTCCTCTCCTACAATTCCTCCTTTTATGCTTCGAATAAGCACCAAGAGGGTCTGCACAGCGCAGCAATCTATGGACGTTCGCAAACCACATAATCACCAACCGTCGTCCTCCAGATGTATTCCCTTGAGCCCCTCCTCCATCATTGTCTTCCTATCAGAAGTTCTATTTTTCTGATCTCTTGGACGCACGTCGTGATTTTTCCGTTCCTAAACCCGACAATCTTTCCGATCTTCGTCCAATTCGCCTTGCATCCACTATTCCGTAATTAACTGAGGCTGTTATTCCCGACTGATGGACTACCGAGCACCCGTCATTCTGGACTCTGACCTCCTCGTTCTACCAATGATCTAGTCGAATTAGACTCACAATCTTAGAAGAATGCACTCGATAACCCCGTAGAAACACATTTGTTCGCATTCAATATCTCTAAGACTTTTGGTCTTTCGGCGACATTTCACAAATACAGATTCTCTTCGGCTCCTGTGCCGTGAACACCAGATTTCCCTAGTAAATGAACCATTGACATCAGAGTTGACGGGGTTTTATCTCGCTCATTTTCTTTTGCAAATGGTGGCGCTCTCAAAAGTTCAATGTTCGCGCCCACTCTTTTCCTTTTTCTTGTGGACTAACTTTTATTTACTACTTTCAATCCAAACTTTTCCTCTTCCAATCACGCCACGTTCCATTGTTCTCCTTCTTACCGCATCAACATTATTGGTAACTGTTGTATCGACACTATATCCGTAGATTCCAGTTTTGAGCACAATCACGTTGCATCTTACGCTTCCAAAGCCCCTCTTAATTTGACCACTTTGAATCACCGGTCGTTTTCTCAAAATTCGCCTTTTGAATTGATCGAATCGGGTTCCACAGACTTCCTCTTCTCGGTCGGACTACAGGCCCTCCATTATGCCGATCATGTTTCACATCTCAGCTTGCTTCTCACGTTGTGTACACACTCAGTTTTCGGTTTAGCATCATACGTTTCATCACTCCAGGTCATCTTCTGTTGCACAAATCTCAATTCTGTCCCGCAATTGAACAATGCAATCACGTTTGAAGTGGAACTTCGTCTCCTCTTGTTCTTTTTGACCGGATTCAACGGAAAACCGTCCGCCTGATCAACAACTGCTTCTTAAGCCCGACTATGTAGTCACTAGACCATCTGCTCACTTTTCTCTTCTCGACTAATACATTTTTGGTTTTCGGAGCCTGTCACAAGAGTTCACCTTCCGGTAACGTTTTCTCGCCCACCTAGGACACAGACAACTGTTATAACTGGATATCAAACTTCGACTGTCCAATCGTCTTCCCGTTTAACTGAAAACCCCAATTACCTGTAATATTCTTCTCCTTCGAATCAGGATCAATAAACGGGCACTTATGTGAATGAAACCCATATTCTCCTTTTACAGTATCTTTTGACCATGCTGTCTGTTCTTGTGCTGTATTTCTCCACACGTGTAATTAATGGAGTATTCCAATGTGACTGAACAATGAAAAAGAGCATTTCACAAACCCGCAATAGAATGCGGGATCACATGACCCGTTGACCGTATAGATAAAGTTAGAGTCCAATGATAACATAATATTTCGTGTTCAGAAGCGTTCCGACACTCGATTTCCTTATGTCTGTTTTGCATTCTGCACTTCGACCTTTTGTCTTCAAAGCCAAATAAGACTGAGACACGTTGAGCAGAATCCGAGCATTGAGATGCATAGAGACGGCCTCGTGGTTTTATGCAAATCCAAATTTCAGTGGCAAGATTTTCCCATTAAAGTGATGAATCCCAGGAGCTATGAGACATGACTCTTGTACGATTTGTACAAACAACAAGAGGAATAAACAGGTCAAGTACAGTTTCTATCACAACGAGATTGCACCTTGACGTGGTGTGACGGCTTGCGTGTCTCCATGACCCAAGGAGCAATTGATGCATGCTGCGCGAGTGAAACATGGATTAAGGATTCCAGTAAAGTAACTCAACTAACTGCGCCAAATGTCTCGTCAAGATATTTGTTGCGCACTTCACGAGACAAAACAGCTCAAGCTGTGTGTGCAGATCAACGCGGTGTACGAATAGTCTTAAGTGAGAGGGCTGAAGCGGCCCTTTTAGACTGGACCCCGGTTGACAGTTGCTTGTGCACCGTGAGACTGCAGGGATCAGTCGGCGTCCGGAAGGATAGCTGTGTTAAGCGCTGTATATTTGTCATCTCTGCCAACGCACCAACAGAATACAACACTGACATGCAAAAGACCAGGTTTATGAGTGGCTCGTCACTCTTGTACGGAAGAACAAAGCCTCTGACGTTGTGTTTGGTAGCAAGTGATTTTAATGCACAAGTCGGAAAACTTTGTTAACCGGAAGCCTGCTTAGATGGGCGATGTGCCTTGCCAAAAAAATATCGGGGAAAGACTTCTCCAACTTGTGCGGACAATCATCTATTGCTGCCTAGCACAGATTTCCGACACAGCTCGCGTCGCACAGCGACATCGCGTTTTAAATGGACAGGTAGTCTGAGTCAGATCGGCCATATCTGAGTAAGCCACCGTTGGCCCAGCTATGTGATGAATCAAGAGCCTCAGGGAGCGCTGGTATCAAACCAAGCAGGCGATGCATTTGGCAGTAGGTTTCTCCAGTGGTCCTGGATCTAGTGTTCATCACAGACACTAGACCTGCGGGGATGGCTGGCCCTAATAGAGCAAAAACGCCAGCTCCCTAACTGGAAAGAGATTAATAAGATACGACGACAGCTGCAGCGTCCATTGGCGGTGTCTTAAGAAAAACTGCGAAAACTGGAGGGTTAACGCAGCCGAAGAAATGTGATTAGCACCCGCTTCGGTCAAAGACGGTCGAAGACTGTTTACGCTTACACACGACACCGGTGGGCGGCGGAATTCGTTTAGCGAAAAGATGTGCGATGAAAACGCATAATTCGTCAATGGTAGGCAGTAAAAAGCTTGGCTGTTAGGCTAAACACTAATGAACCGATAAGCTGGCCATGCGCCAATGCAATTACTCCGACGCGAACAAATTCAAATCCTTCGGAGGTTTCGCCTGACCCACCAGCGGAAATGGAAATGGAGCCGAACATACGAATACTGCAGAAAGAAAAAGTGGCCGGTCGCGAAGGTCTTCCCTCAGCTCTTTTTAAACACCGTAGAGAAGGCCTGGTAAAAGCACTCACTTCCATGCTTCATGATAGTGGAATCGAGGAGCGTATTCCGTTATCGTCGGATGAGTCACCGATTGTACCCATTTTCAAGAATGGCACAAGGAGCGAATATAGCAATCATCGGGGATTACCTTCATTTCCATAGTAACCAAGATGTTAGCTTTGATGATGCTGCGTTGTTTGACACCGATTCGCGAGAGTAACATCCGCAAACAGCAGGCCGGATTCCGTCCAGATCGAGATTGCATCGACCAACTATTCACTCTTCGACAGTTACTAGAAACACGCCACACGCACCACTGCCCTACGATCGTACTCGTTCTCAACTTGAAAGGGCCATTCGATTCAGTGAATCGGATAGCACTATTCAGTTATCTCAGTCAAAAGGGTATGCCAGCGAAGTTCGTGAACCTGTTGTGAGCATTGTACTCGCATTCCTATAGTCGCGTGAGGCTATACGGTTGACTAACAAGTACATTTGAAACGACTAGTCGTGTTCGACAAGGGTGTCCCATCTCGCCATTCTCGTTCAACTTCGTCATGGACGAGGTAATGAAAGATTATTTCGGACGTCTGGGGTAAACACGGGTCGAACAGCAGGTATGTGACCTAGATTATTCAAACGACATTATGTGCTTGTTCGAATCTGCGGCTGAAGCTCCGTTCGGCATGTGTTTGCCAACTTTAAAGTGCAGCTTACGCTGGACTGAAGCACTTATGGCGTCTGTCTGATAGTGGAAAGGTCATGTGTACTATGCCACAGTGCGCTCAGTTCTTTTGGACGGTTGCGAGACATGGAGCAGAGTATGCGTGTCGGAGATGTTCGTCGGCTAGAGGTTTCCGATCACCGATGTCTACGCAGTATGGCTAGGATTGGATGGAGTGACCAAGCGAGTAATGTAGAGGTCAGGAATCTAGTACTAGGTGCCGGCTATCAGAACACCTTGTTTCATCTTATGAAAATTGGTAGACTACGTTGGTTGGGTCACGTGTTGCGTACAGCGAATATTCCCCCACCATATCGTGCCCTATTTTGAGTTCCTCCTAAGGAGTGGAAGAAGTCATGGGGAGGTTAGCGGATGACGTGGCAACGTTGGAAGGGGAAATTGTTATGGTCGACGACCATTCTAAGGTTTTTGGAGCTGCAGATTTCATTTCTGCTACTAATTTTCCAAAAGAATCTATCCTTTTCTTAATATTTCGAAATTGACGTTATTTTAAACATTGCGCGGTTGAATATTTTTATATGTCCGCGAAAAGATTCATGAAAGCCCGTTCTGTGTTTGGCTAGTCCACACATCGATCAAGGCCACCCAACAAAACTATATAAACGATAGAGCTCACTCGAATTCTGACTTGTGTTGGTGGGTCACCAATAAACGCGCGGCAGTACTCTGTATTCGTCTTCTCTCTTCCGCTGGCGGGCTGGGCTAGCCGTTCGTATTTTGCGCCGCTTATTGTTCCGTGTCGCTGCTCATTCAAGGGAGCAGCAGATCTGTCCCATTCGTTGTGCGACTACGGGGCTTGGGCCTTGAGCCCGAACTTTTTGTGTCTCCAACCTCTGTGTGTGTGTTCGTGTCCTACTAGACTACAGGCTGTGCTCCTGGGATATCGTGCACTGCGAGTACTTGTGTCTTGTGCTTCAGTGTGCGCATAGACCAACCAAACTCGGCAACACAACAGAAATGTACAGCGAACTTAGATAAAGTAGGCGTCTCAGGTTGGGGTCCGAAAGATTCGTCAACTAGCTGGCTGGAGACACTGAAGGATAGGGCAGTGAACCGCGAACTGTCATTTTCTATTGAATCAGAGTAATTGAAGAAGTGCGTTTGTACAGTTAAAATATGTTCCGCGTGTTGACCACAGCAGCATCTTATCTTGTCCCACTTATGTAGGTCTACTCCGTCTTCCCCTTGCATTCTCTTTCTTTCTATAGAAACATGCAACTGTTGGAGAAAGGCAGCGGTCAGTGAGGCTGACTACTGTTCAACGCTGGACGATGATGAGGATGATGCACGGCTTCCGCTGTTATTGTTGTTTCTGTAGATGAAACAAAGTTGTTCACAGGATAGCACTTACTATAAGATTATCTGCAGCAGTTTAAGCCTTTAAAAACTGGAGTATATCTGGTGCGAACGCTGGTTCTTAGCACGTGAAGGGAGAACCGAAAACCATGATCCTAACAAAAAGAACAACAGCGAGTTACTGACCATCAAAGAAGGAGCCGATCGACGTGGTATTCAAATCCTCAAATAGCGTGGAGATCTACGTTGAAATTAACTAACCACCACTAAGGTGTTGTGTTGACGATACGTATGCAAGCATTACTGGGTATTAATCGACCTGCGCTTTGCCTCCATGAGCAATCGTCAACACATTAAACTTCCCTGGACCTTAAACATTGATACTTGTTGCATGCTGGTCGTATAAATATCTTTTTGGTTGCTTCATGCGGCTAATATAGTCAGCAAATTCAACCGACTGAGTTTGCAAATAACCAGCTAATTGATTCCCGTGCTTATGATTCCCTTGTATGGGCGGTTCGCTTACAAACGGGATCGTGGGCTAAGATTTCCGTTTATGGGCTTTTTTTACTAGCCTGATTATCTGTTTACTTGAATCCAATTACATGAAATGACTGTCGTGTGATACGATTAGATACCCAACAAAGGTTCCATCCAACTAAACTGGTTACATGATTTGTTCATCGTTTACTTGATGTTCCACAGGTGTGCCTTAAAAAACTACACCAACTCCCACATTATTTCGGGATTATGTCAAACTTATTCGAGAATACCATTCAGCTGGCTTGTTGAGATCTCGTTTCTGTAGGTCTGAAAAATGGTCCATTTTACAAGGGCGCATTGTAAGGTGCATTGACTAGCAGTGCGTTGTTTGCAATCTGCGAGCAGATGTGCTCTCGCGAGGTCTTATGAAAGAGAATCATGTTCTGACTGAATTACAAATATCTCTGACATGAAATGGTATGGACAATGTATCAATAATATCCGCTGATTCATGCCGGGCGATTCATCACTCATTTCTACGGGACTCATCGGACCTTCTGGAAAGACTTTTCGTTTACGACCACTGCCTAACCATAGGAAGAGTATGAAGAACGAGAAAACTCACATAACGTATGTGTTTTTCTGGTCGCTCCTGAAAGGAAGAAAGATGGCAAGTGGGAAACATTGAATGTACGAATAATGTCAAAAAAAGAAATAGATTGGTATTATCAAACTGTACCCTGTGCCAGCCAGTGATGAATCACTGGACGAAACATAATACAGGCTAACGGACAGAATAATGATAACACCAATAACAGTCTCTTTCTTTCATCATTAACTCAGTATTTCAAGGTAATCATCACTAAGTGGAGAAGCAATCAGCGATTGTGTCCGACTGTCAAATTCACGACCGTGATCAACCGTATTCGGTTTTGCATCTGGATCCTAATTCACCACCACATCGTAGAGATGAGCTAAAGGCCAAGTCTCAGTGTGATCGTTGCCCATGCCGTCCTAATAATTTGCCCATAGGGTGTACTAATGATAAGCGAATACAGTTAGTCATTTGGTGATCGTACATCCTGGACAGTGAACGCAAGAAAGGCATTTGTTAAGCTCACAATAATTGTGAAGTCTGTACATGAGTATTATCGGTTCAAATCTTTCAGCACGGATTATTTACGCCCAATTATTGCGTTTCGAGTGACGGCAGGCTGCTCTTCCTGAAAAAAACGAAACTGTCGTGTGATTCCTGTAGGAGATGAAGCGCAACAAAAAAATAATAAAAGTATCTGATTTTGAATGAAATTCACATCCCTCTCCCACTTGGCTAGCGTACTGGCATTTATGCTGTGTTGTCTACGTGCTTACGACACCCTCGATACTCGAAACGTGAGATGTTAGAATAAAATCGTGGGTACAGAACCTGTGAGGGTTTTAAACACTGGTTGAAATAATTCAGTGCCAAATGTCTAATCCATCAACCGTGTGCGACGGCCCTCTTTCTCATCCGCACACAACAGTTTGCGTGTGCGCATAGCGCGGCTTACTGTCCTCGAGATCATTCTACCTCACAGACTGAAGAGTTCGACTAGAGCTAGTAGAGACTGATCCGTCGAATGGCGACTGAAATAATGTTCGCATTTCAATTCGAGGCGAAGTTTAGTAATCAACTTTAAGGACGAAACGTCAGTTCCACGTACGTCCACGAGACGCTTCAGCTACCTCAGGACGTAGATGCCAGCAGTGAGGCGAAAATTCAACTGGACATTATTGTCTCGAGTGAGAAAAGAACTGAATATGGGCCTACAGACAGTAATCGAATGGCACGCAAACGAGAGGCCACAGCGGTCCGTGAATTTTGCCGGTAAGCCGCCCGTGCCTTATCCTCAACATGCAAAGTCAAACGATTTGACAGACAATCGTACGCACTTCGCCCGTCTGGTTATTTTATTCCAGTGAATACCGTTGCATATTGGCAGCGTGCAATTCACGTGACGGGCTCAGGGTTGTGATGCAAATCCGGCGCACATGAATGCGCATATACGCGAGTGCACATACGGACGCGCAAAACAGACGGTCTAAGACAGCAAACCTGATCGACTCCAATCGACCGGTTTAGGCATATCAGACATTTGGCTTGCTTGCTTGCTTTCACGAAACGTGGCTGTTCGCACCAATATCAACTGCTGCGTATGTCTAGTGCAAAGGGGGGAGGGAGAGTAGGATAAGGCAGTGACTGGTGTAGTGTGACCATTCGCGGACTCGTGCGTGTAGGCCAAGACGAGCTGTTGCGGACGTAGCCAACCGTACGACGATATTTGGAGATGGCTACACGGACAGACAGGCAGAAACAAAAATAAATTCGTGCGCGATTGGACAAACTGGATAAAAATGGATTGACTGCTTTCGACACAGATACAAGACACGGAGCTCAGCACGAGTCATTTGGCAGTTGTTTGTCATGCGACCGTGCGCCGTCCGGTACGCTGGGACGCGTTCAAACTCGCCAACCGTGTGCGAACGGCCATACACCATCCTTACTCAAGTACTAGGCCGGGCTAGCTGTCAAAATTAAAATAAAAACCGAGTCTTCATGTCGCTCACTCACTTCACAGTTTATGTCGATTGGTTCATTGCTTTGTCATTCGAGTTGCAAGATTTTGAAAAACTAATAATCTCGATATACGAAGCATTGAAAGCCCCTTATCTAACCGAACGGCAAAAAAAGAAGACCAAAACTGCCCGATGTTATTATTTCGTATTACTCTTTCCAACCGTTTGCGCATAAGAATCCGATAATGATATAGTATTAGATACATACAGTGTGATATATATATATATAATATCAAACAATTCTTAGGTTTTTTTACGTAACTGGTTGGAAAGAGTAATAGGAAATGTCAACGCCTCACAGTAGTGGTCTTCCTTTCCTGCTGTTCATCTTCGAAATCAATAATTCTTCGTATGTATGATGTCGAAATAAATTCATTTTTGACCCTCCGCAGCATAACTGATGTTCGTCGCTTCCGCAGTTACGGGAAAAAGATGAGAAATCACGACGGATTGTCTCAAGCATTATTGTTGGGAACAGCCGAAAGATTCATAATCGACAGAAAACGAATTCGAAGTTGGAGAAACAGTGAGCGTGAAATTTCCAAGCTGATTAAAGACAGGAAAGCGTCAACGACTCCATGATTAAGCTGATTAGCAAGATTCTCTATAGGAAGGGCTCTAGAGGCATTTAGGTGATCGATACCCTGGGGCTGTCCACGCCACAGAAAAGGAGGTTTGAAAGTTGCACACCGAGTTTTGGAAAGAACGAAACGGTGGGTCGTTAGTGAAAGGGAATTAAGACAAATGGTGTCGGGAAATAACATTAAACGTGGAGTTCTGAAATTGTCTTCCACCATGATCCAGGCTGACGAAGAAAAATTGCTGTTTGCTACCAGTGGTCGAGAGAATTCAACGAAGTAATGTGGCATCACAACATGTACTGTTGTAACCGAACATCATTTAATTGAGAACTTCGAGTCCAGGAATACGAGCCATGACGGTGAGAAAATGTTCAATTCTAATGATATAGCTTCAGAAAACTTTTTCGACTGTATGCATCACCATGGTCTTTCGTAAGAAGAGGATGAAGTCGGCAGTAAACATTGTGATTTGGATGAATCAAACTGATTTGTCAACAAATGTCATTGGATAACTCTAATGAAATTCTGTTTTATAGCGTAATCCGTTACAAGATGCTGGTATTCAGTTTGTTAAAGACCGTGTCCGCTAATAGTTGGAATAAAAGTAGCCAATAAAATAACAGCCTGGGGTTGGTATTTGAACGAATAAAATAGGAGCAGCAAGCTCGAAATTCAACCTCACGTGTTGAAACGCAAAGCTAGATGGATCGCGATCATGAATACAAATACATCGGACGGTTGGGGGTCCAAAAGACCAGTCGACCAGGCGGCTGGAGACAATGTATGATACGGCAGCAAACTGCAAAAAGTCGCGATCGTGCTGAAATTTCCTCTCGAATCAGAACGATTGAAACGATATGCGTTTGTACAGTTGGCGTATTCTGTGTTGACTACTATGATATTCGCTTTTTTTCATCTCCGTGAATCCATTCCCAGTCCACCTTGCATATTCATTCTTTATATCGCGTGTCGCGTGGTAAGGAAGATAGCAGTTAGTGGGTTTTACTCCGCTCTCTAACGCCGTATAATAATATTAGTAATAATAATAACAATGAGTGACCAGTAGAAGTCAAACTGATTAAGCGTCCGTCACCTCAAAACGGGTCGGAGGTTCGAATCTCACATCTGACGATCACTTCGGTGAACACCACACACTAAATCTATTGGGACTTTATGTGGTTGTGTCATTCCAAGTTTCAGAGTCACGGCTGCCGGTTCCTCCCACTGCACCTATGCTTCAAGCGTGACAGCAAAATATTACTGATACCATTAGCATTATCAACAGCATCATCATCGATCAGTGTTAAACAACAGATCAAGCTCCACTGACCACTGCCTTTTCCCCAAAGTTACGAATCTGCTGCAAAACGGGGGGTACACGGATAGGACATAAACTGGTGTATCAACAAACGGAAAAGATAAATCCCAAGATAATCTAGCACAGAACCTCAAGCCGGCCGTGAAGCACACGGGCTTCTTATCTATTCCATCAGTTGTCCGGCTGTCCGCTGGATTCTACGATCAGTCCCTAACCCGACAATCGCAAATATTCGGACGAACAAATTCCAACAGGAGACAAAAACAGCAACTTCAATACGACTGCGTTCGTTACAAGAGCACACTTACCCCAACAACCAGACGGCGACCCATGAAAAATGGAACCGTCGTGGTTCGAATACCATCGGTTGTTTCTCGATGCACAGAAGTGACTTCCAAACTTTGCTTTCGTGCTTCAATCCAACGTCTTAAATTATCCGTTGGGATGAATGAAGGTTCTGTGGCGAATATCAATAAGGGATAGCAAATAACCACAACATATGATCAGGTGTTCGATTCAACGCAAAACTGACAACAAAACGTTTGTTTCAAAAGTGCCAAGCAGGCGGCAGAACAGGTGGCAAAATCGCGCAAAAATACTTGGTACACAGGCTAAGTACAGAAAGTGTCAAGCAACGGCCCTCGTGTTTGTGTGTCTGTGTTGGATGTCTGTGCCAAATGCGAATGTAAAAAGGTCAAGTATTTGTAATATCGATAACACTTTTTTTCCACTGAAAGCAATTACAGAATCGAAGTGATGAAATTATTTTAGCCCGAAAAATATCGTCAGAGCTCATAGTGTGAGTGTTATCTTCTTGACTAAATAAAATTATCGTTCACGGCTCTGGATTCACTGCACAAATCAGCGTCTTTGATTTCCTCAATAAAATTTGTCATAGCCAGACTATCAGCAATAAAACTTTAGACACATTAAAATGACATGACAATTCTTCGATCCTTCGGATATTCTCCCGAATAATGGTCACCGTTTCTCAACTAAAGCTTCGTCCTGGTCTCATATTCGATTTTGTAGATGAGATTAGCTTCCTGTGAGTGAAAAATCTGATCCGTCCCAATGGTTCGCTGTGTGCGGTGAGTACGGTACCTGTTTCAAGGTTTATAAGACCCATACTGTTGGTCATCGCATCCATTTTTTTTTCATTTCTATCGAGTGACTTACTTCAAGAATGTCCATTCTACTATTCCTCGTCCATTTTTTCTTCGAGCATACGGTGCAATAAAACAGCAACAGAAATTACAGCACATTGGTAACAAGGTCAATTGTTATGAAAAAATGGGCTGGACTGAATCGGACTAATCAATACGAAAAACGACCTGACCAATATAGACATTCGGACTACAACAAAGACAGTATTCACTGGTTACTTCAAATGATGGTTCCGCGCGGGTTCCGTTGACACCAAACCAAAAATACGGACGCAAGAACATATGTGAACTCTCATACAACAAAAAGTGATATCACTTGGATGGGACGTAAACTAAGCCGACCAAGCCACACGCGATCAAGTTTGGCCTACCTCGCTCGGGAACAGAGGTAAAAAACTCTTGGGAATATTCATTTTGGATTGGAACTGCATCACTTGAAGAATAGGGAATAATGTCCTCATGAAACACATAATCCATTCCTGCATTCAAATTTAACAGTGATTCATATAAGATGACAGAATACCTGAAACGATGTAAATCGTATTGAACACACGTTTATCGTCTGGGAGAAAGGTGATTCCGGATTTCAGGGCCGAATTCTATCCAGTATTATATACGTTTGACCATGTTTTACTTACACATAGGTCAATATCACGTTGGTCAGTCAGTACTTGGTACATTGTTATTCCCAGACCATCCTCCTTTTTGTACTCGTGCATTTTGAGTTCTCTGTCCGACAATAAAGGGCACAGACACATCGGAATCGCTTACGTAGCCTTTAGAGAAAGCACATTTCGATCAAACAATTTGGCTGGCCAAGATTGTAAGATCACTCCTCGATAGCCGAAATGCTTGTGTAGGAATAACTGACCCGGTTCATAAGTGTCTTCCGAAACTGGTTGTAACCGGCCAATAGGTTCTAGCCTGTGTTGATTAAATCGACACGTGTGTATAACTCACTGTGCTGCCTGCGAATTAAAAAAACACAGTCGCCCCATGGACAAACGTCCAACAGACTGCCGAAAATAGGCACGGAAAAAACGGCCAAGCAGCATCTGTATTTCTTGTTATTTTACGGTTCCGTCTGAAAGGTCCAAACAAAGAGTTAGCAATGTTTTACAGATAGCTCAAAAAAATTCAAATCAATCTTTGCTCACTGGTGGTCGACAGACATTTACTGGGTCGTTCGCCAAATGTGCTCTAATCGATACGCACTACAAGTCATCATTCCAAATTTCGATGTTGCCGTTTATCCTATGCGGGACATTTTAGACCGTGGTATGTGCACCTTTCAAAAAATCTGATGAGCAAGAATAATGTTAACAATTTAGCGTGGAGTGATAAATAACTAAATTTGTTCGGTAGCTTTGGGAAACGTGGACGACAGACATCAAGACTTGTTAGCTTTTGCTTGTAATACAGATAACGAACAACTGTCTTTTATTCAAATTTTCTATCTGTAACCGAATGTCTTTGCCCCTTCTGCCTATCCATAGCGTCCCCACTAATAACGCTCTCGATACTCGCAACGGTTCATTCTCAGATAGTGTACCAACTGGTTTTCACTCTACCAGCTCACATTATTTCAAACCAAGTATGTATGTATGCTGCGTGAGTGAAACATGGATTAAGGATTCCAGTAGAGTAATTCAACTAACTGCGCCAAATGTCTCGTCAAGATATTTGTTGCGCACTTCACGAGACAAAACAGCTCAAGCTGTGTGTGCAGATCAACGCGGTGTACGAATAGTCTTAAGTGAGAGGGCTGAAGCGGCCCTTTTAGACTGGATCCCGGTTGACAGTTGCTTGTGCACCGTGAGACTGCAGGGATCAGTCGGCGTCCGGAAGGATAGCTGTGTTAAGCGCTGTATATTTGTCATCTCTGCCAACGCACCAACAGAATACAGCACTGACATGCAAAAGACCAGGTTTATGAATGGCTCGTTGTGTTTGGTAGCAGGTGATTTTCATGCACAAGTCGGAAAACTTTGTCAACCGGAAGCCTGCTTAGGCGGACGATGAGGCTTACCTGCTCAGCGAACAGATAACGTGGAAAGACTTCTCCAGTTTTGTGTAGACAATAACCTATTCCTATCCAGTACGAAGTTCCGACACAGTCCGCATCGCACAGCGACATGGCGCTCTAACTCGACAGGTACTCTGGGTCAGATAGACCATATTGCACTAAGCTACCGTTGGCACGGCTCTGTCCAGAACTGTAGATCGTGCTGGACCACGTAAGTCGATTCAGACCATGAGTTTTAGTGCGATTTCTGCTTCCGCACAACGGACATCGACGCAGCTCAAAAAATCGATTGGCCGTCGAACGTCTGTGTGATTCGGCTATGAGCAGAGCCCATTTGAGGAACCATGAACTTCGACGAGCGGCAATGCAGACGAGCGGTGGGATCAAATCAAGCAGGCGATGCATTCGGCAGCAGACTTCGCCTGTGGTCCTGGGTCTAGCGTTAATCAAAGACACTGGATCTCGCAAGGGTCGCTGGGTGTAATGGAGCAAAAACGCCAGCTGCACAACTGCAAGGAAGTGAATAAGATGCGCCCACACCTGCAGCGTCAGTTGACGATAACTCTTAAGACTGACCGTGGAAACTGGTGGGTTGAGGTAGCCGAAAAGGTGGGAGTAGCGACCGCCTTAGGTAACATTCAAAGACGGTTTAGGCTTATGCGCAACACCGGTAGGGGGCAAACTTCGGCTAGTGAAGTCGTGTACGGTAGGGATAGGGAACTCATCCACGAAAGACAACGAAGATTAGCCCGTTGAAGTGAGCACTTAAACAATCAGTTGAGCTGGCCACATGCTAACGTACTTAGACCGACAACTGTAGCTGCGAATCCCTTCCAGCGGAATTGGAAGTACAGACAAATATTCCACTTCTGAAGCGGAGAAAGGCGACCGGTTCCAACGAACGTCCCCAGGTTTATCAAACTAAGTGGAAAAGCCCTGATGAAGTCACTTACCACTTTGTTTCGTGATATTTGGAACAAGGAGCGTATCCCGTTATCGTGGGATGAGTCACCGATTGTACCCATTTTCAAGAAGGGCACAAGGAGCGAATATAGCAATCACCGGGGATTACCTTCATTCCCATAGTAACCAAGATGTTAGCTTTGATGATGCTGCGTTGTTTGACACCGATTCGCGAGAGTAACATCCGCAAACAGCAGGCCGGATTCCGTCCAGATCGAGATTGCATCGACCAACTATTCACTCTTCGACAGTTACTAGAAACACGCCACACGCACCACTGCCCTACGATCGTACTTATTCTCAACTTGAAAGGGCCCTTCGATTCGGTGAATCGGATAGCACTATTCAGTTATCTCAGTCAAAAGGGTATGCCAGCGAAGTTCGTGAACCTGTTGTGAGCATTGTACTCGCACTCCTATAGTCGCGTGAGGCTATACGGTTGACTAACAAGTACATTTGAAACGACTAGTCGTGTTCGACAAGGGTGTCCCATCTCGCCATTCTCGTTCAACTTCGTCATGGACGAGGTAATGAAAGATTATTTCGGACGTCTGGGGTAAACACGAGTCGAACAGCAAATCTGCAGAAGCTGTGACCTAGATTACTCAAACGACATCATGTGCCTGTTCAAATCTGCGGCCGAAACTCGGTTCGGCATGTGCTTCTACTTTCAAAGTGCAAAGTGGTGTCACAAGACTGAACAACGGTAGTTCCGAGATTGATGCAAAATTGAGAGTAACTAACGACTGAAGACCGTTTAAGTAACCTTGGTAGCTGCGCGTCAAAGGATAGTAACACCACAGTGGTGAACATGTATATCGAAAGCTCTAGCGGCGCATGGTGCACTTGCAGTGTCGGCCTGATATTTCCGTGCAGTTGAAAGGCCATGTGTACTTTGCCACAGTGCGCTCAGTTCCATTGCACGGTTGCGAAACATGGAGTATGTGTGTCGATGATGTTCGTCCCTTGGAGGTTTTCGACCAACGATGTTTACGTAATACCGCCAGGGTTGGATGGAGTGACCGAGTGAGTAATATGGAGGCCAGGAATCGAATCACCATCATAATCGTTTAGCGTTAAACAGCAAGGCAAGCCCCACTCACCGCCGCCTTTCCCCAGAGTTACACGTTTATATAAAAAGAGTGAATATCCAAGGGGAACAGTCACCGGACCTATACAGACGGGAAAACATAAGACGCTGCTGCAGCCAACACACGGAACACAGTCTAACTGTACAAACGCACGTGTTTTCAGTCATTCTGGTTCGATAGAAAATGACAACACGATCGCCAGTGTTCACGGTTCACTGCCATATCATTCAGTGTCTCCAGCCAGCTAGTTAATGAGTCTTTTGGACCCCAACCATGAAGACGTAAGACACCTACTTTACCTAACTTTGCTGTGCATTTTCTCATTCCGCGTTGCCACGTGATCTGTTGACCTCCAGGTGGCTACTTCCACTCCGTAGGAGGAACCCAAAATAGGGCACGATACGGCAGACGGGTGTTCGACATACGCAACACGTGATCCAACCAGCGT
The DNA here is from genome assembly GCA_008360955.1 of Fasciolopsis buskii. NCBI lineage: Eukaryota > Metazoa > Platyhelminthes > Trematoda > Plagiorchiida > Fasciolidae > Fasciolopsis > Fasciolopsis buskii. The sequence goes on from LUCM01009500.1 coordinate 82,831, forward strand.
AGTCTACCAATTTTCATAAGATGAGACAAGGTGTTCTGAGAGCCGGCACCTAGTACTAGATTTCTGACCTCTACATTACTCGCTTGGTCACTCCATCCAACCCTAGCCATAATACGTAGACATCGGTTATTGAAAACCTCCAACCGAAGAACATCTCCGACACGCATGCTCTACTCCATGTCTCGCAACCGTCCAACAGAACTGAGCGCACTGTGGCACAGTACACACAACCTTTCCACTATCAGACAGACGCCACAAGTGCTTCAGTCCAGCGTAAGCTGCTCAAACTTTCGATATACGCGTAGTTACCTCCACTACGGAGCTACCATAGTTCGACACGCAGCTACCAAGGTGGATGAAATGGTCCACAGTCGTTATATCTTCTCCATCCAGTATCAAGTCCGGCGCTGCTGTCGTCCAGTCCTGTAACAGTACTTTGCACTTTGAAGGTGCAAAGCCAGCCTAACCACGAGCGCCCGAAGCCGGGTCACCCGAGAGGCGCAGTGTGAAGCAAGAGAATGAAGTCAAAGAGTGATCATGGAAGTGAAATCCTGAATGTCCATTTTAGAGACACAACATAGAACCATTTGAAAGTTTCAAGAATTTTAGCTAGAACGGCTTGTCGCCCCACTTTAGTGAATGTGCGAATTTTTTTGGGGGGGAGGAGGGTTAAAATAAACATGGTACCAACGAAACATGATAAAAGAATTCGACAGGGAGCCAATTCTGCGGGCCAAAGCCGAAGCTAACTTCCTCACACTTCCACGCAAGTCATAACCTGACCGCCACGTCACTTCTTCCAACCTTGCCCAGCACGTGCAAAAACAGCACGAAAAGGTAAACGATGGCCAGACATCCAATACGTGTCCAAGTCACCGAAGGCAACGCAGAGCAATTATCTCAATCAGAGGACGATTGTCTACACCCAACAAACAACGATGCACCTCGGTGTTGCTCGCCAGATGCTCCAACCGGGCACCAACAATGCTTTGGAGAAACTGTTGATCGAAAACAGAAAGTCGACGGACATCCTCAACGCGGATAGGTCAAGTCTCCCTATCTTAAAGCAGAATACTATGAACTATGGCTTTGTACACCCTTCCCTTGAGGGAAAGCCGCAAGTCAAGGCGGCACCACAAGTGTTGCAGGTTCGCAGAAACTCTTCGAGCTTTCGCAGTTGGTGATGAGGCTGCCTTCCCAACAACTCCGACAGATGTGATCGAACTCCCGAAGTATTTGAAACTATTAACCACCTCTAACCGATCACCACAAAGGGTGAGTGTAGTAATAGGCTCATGCCAGTTTTGAAGAAGTACCTCGCATTTTGAAGGTGCAAAGCAAATTTTGTATCGGGATACCGTAATCTTCAAGCGGTCTAACTCGCGCTGGATTGCCCGTACATTGTCACTCAACAGGGCCATATCATCGCTATACTCTAAGCAGAAGACTGATCCCTGGGGGAAGTTTGATTCCACCATCTAACAGACCAGATAAAGCGCTCTGTAGATCATCCGTTATGACAAACTTGAATAGAAATGGGGACATAGGGCATCCACGCCGTGTTCCACTGTAGACGACAAAGAATGGCGAAAGCTGGTTGTGTGCCGTAACTCGACCTAAGGTATGACGGTACATCTCTCTGAGGACTGACACGCACTTCACAGGTATTCTATTTCTCAACATACAGTGCCAAAGTCCAGACCTGTGAACACAGTCAGAGGCTACACGAATGCCCAAGAACACGATGATTGTTGGCCTTTGGAAGGTAAGACGATAATCTAACATATGTTGGAGGGTAAAGATTTTATCCGTGCATCCACGACCGTCGCAAAACCCAGTCTGTCCCTCACGAGTTTGCTCTTCACTGGCGTTGTACAACATGCGAAGAATATCGGACGAAAGCAACTTTGGCGCTATTGAGATTAGGCTGATAACCCTATGGATAGCGCAATCACTGCGCGAGCTGCTTTTGAAAATGAGGGCAACGATCGACTCTCCTCACGAGCAGTGGACCTTCCGAAATACCAAGTCTTCCACAAAAAAACCTGGATTGTTCTGACCAGTTCCATTCCTCCATCTTTAAATGGTGCTAGAGAAGGGCCATCGGAGCCCGGAAATTGATGACGTCCTGAGGCTTGGACTGCTCTAAGGATCTCTGCCTTACTTGTTGGATCTGTTGTAGCAGGCCACTGGATGCTTTCCGGCTTAGCTGTGAGAGGCGCTCACGCTAAGGACCGGATTAATTTTGCTTCAAAACGCTCCGCCCAATGTACAGAAAGTCGCCCGAACAACGCCAGCAACACCAGAAGTGGCAATCTCAGGGTCCCCAGAAAGACGCACGTTAAGAATTCAAGAAAGGACTGGATGAAGATGTCAGTCGGATAACGGAGCGGAAGTCTTGAATGCGAGGCCTCTAACTTTATGTGACTAACTATTGTGACAGAATGTCTATACTTGCAGTCATCCATGCGTTGCGATCTGCAGCGAGGGTTGCACTCCACGAAATCCAATTGATGAGTCAATTGTGTCCCGAAAACCAACGGAAGACCTAAGCGATCCATGGCCGCTTCAGTAATACCAACCCACGTATTCAACTGACTACCAAGGCGACAATTCCAGTTTGAACATGTTGTCCATGATACGCTCCCATAGGCTAATACCGTCTCTGGTGGCCGGAGGGGGGCGTCTTTGGAGAATCAACAAAAGTCTGTCACTACGAGACTGCATCTTGACGTAATGTGACACCTTGCGTGCCTCCATGACCCAACGAGCTAGACGAGTGGCCTTATCTCCAGCCGAAGATCCATTCATGCTTGGGATGTCAGAGGGAACAGACCTCAGGAATTGGCCTCCTGGTCCTCCGAGTATGGGGTTGACCTGAGTTGGCAGCTCAATCGGAAGAACGAGTGGGAGAATAACTGATGAAAGTAGATGGGCTTCCATTCAGCTATGACCCGCCGCCCTGCAGTCAGATTCTTATCAGAACCAAAGGCTTTGTTTGAGAGCACCAATCTTGCATCTCAATCGGACTCCACAGCAGTACCTGCTTCGTTACGATCTCCTGCATACTTTAGGAGATAAAGCAGCTCAAGCTGCGGGTAAATGCGGTGTAGGAATAGTCTTAAGTGAGAAGGCTGAAGGGGTTCTTCTAGACTAGATCCCAGTTAACAGTCGCTTGTGCGCCGTGAGATCGCAGAGATCAGTCAGCGTCCGGAAGTGTAACAGTGTTAAATGAAGTCTACTTGTCACCTCGCCATACGCTCCAAAAGACTGCAGCACTAACATGAAAAAAATTATGATGACCCCGTCATTCATGTTCGGAAGAGTAAGTGTAGTGTTGTGAAGTTTGGTTGATCAATACACATACTAAAGCACAAGACGTCAGCACTAGCGTCGCACAATAGCACAAGAGCTCATGCTGTGATCTCGCAGAACATTAACAATGAGTGAGTTCGTAGGCAACCGCCGAGGCTCGAGTCTACAGGCCCCGTACTAGCACAACGAACGGAACGGAATGAGTTGCCACACAGAACGAACACGTAACCCCGCCCGCAGTCGAAAAAGGAACAAGAACGCAGGACACAGCCACACTTTCACTGGTGACCCACCAAAGCAAGTCAGAACTCAAATGGCCACTATCCATTACATGGTCTTTCTGGGTGGCTTTCGCCAACGCGAAACGCATAAAATAAAAGAACGAGTTTAGATAAACATTTTTCATGTCACCATACGCTACAGAATACTGCAGTCTTTGAATGTTACCTAAGGCGGTCGCTACTCCCACCTTTTCGGCTACCTCAACCCACCAGTTTCCACGGTCAGTCTTAAGAGTTATCGTCAACTGACGCTGCAGGTGTCGGCGCATCTTATTCACTTCCTTGCAGTTGTGCAGCTGGCGTTTTTGCTCCATTACACCCAGCGACCCTTGCGAGATCCAGAATCTTTGCAGAACGCTAGATCAAGGAATCCAGGCGGGGAATTTGTGCTGAAACACGGAGATTTTCTCTCCTGATCGCTTATGTAAAGGAACATCGACCATCCATCGCGGTCGCCACTTGCGCTTTGCTCACGCATGGCCCTCTAGTGCGCCTCTGTCAAAATAACCTCAACCGGCTGTCGCATCTGACTGCTCTCTATTGTTAACAACCGCTTTTCAGGGTTGTTGCTATTGCAGTCTTGCATAACTTAGTAAGAGAGACGCACAAGTAGCGCAACGGCAGCCAGAATACGCGATCTGCGTTGAGATAATCGGTCTTAAATATAGACAAGGGCCCAGGACTACTGTCCCAGCAAGGCATAAAATACATCGTGCTGTATACTGATAGGTTTACTCTGCATTCGCGTCTAATAATAATAATAATGTGCATATTTCTCAACATTCTAGAGGCGCGCGCAAGGCAAGATCAAATATACACAGTGGACAAGCGGGAAAAATTCAGTTGCGGAGATGCAGAGCGTCTGTGTTCTCATGAACAAAACCTGCAATATGGAAAGCTTAAAGCGAGTTCTCGAGCTTTTAAACCAGAGCCAGATAATCCTTCGCCAAAACGTTCTGGGGCTGACTATGAGTCGCGCACTGCGAGTCAATCCATGTATAAACGCTTCAAAGGTGCGTTTTGTGAGCGCAAGATTTGGCTGGGAAGCATTGGTGAGCGTTGCCATATGGCTGGGTTCCTCAAAATCGGAGAGGGTCATATGGTGAAAATGAAGATCAATATGGATGTCATAGTGAAATGGAGATGAGTCAAAACCACACTGGATATCATAGGAGGTGGATGGAGAGGGGTTAGTAACAACATTCAGGAGTCAAAGTAATGCTTAAGATGAAACAATGGGAAATTTTCAAGGTTGCGTCAAACCATTTACGGGGCAAATTTATATGAAGAAATGTGGAGCTCACAACAGTGTTCACTGGACTTATGCGGCCGGGAGCGGACTATAATATGTGGCGGGAAGAAAACCAATAAGTGTGGGTTTTACAATCAATCTTTAAATACACTTACCATGAATGACCTGTGTTAACGAAGATTACGGTGTTCTGTGGCGGTAGGGGTCTGAATGTTGGGGGGTTTCGCGGCGTCTCAGTAGTGATAGTAACTGTTTGGACACTCGTAATGGTTCATCTGCGATGAGGCACCCGGGGCAGTCACTGGCGTGGCTTGGTTTGTCTTAGGGTTACGCGGCCAGGTACTGGAGAATCAGATCCGGATAGAAGCTTCCTAACGGGGATAGGCAACCAGCGCAAAGGATGGAGTGGAGCTTTCAACGAGATTCGCGTTGCAACTGTGGTCACTGGAGAGCCTGGAGAAGAGCCAGGGAGAGAGCGGCCAGTTTGGAATTTGTTCCAGCTGGTGTTAAGGTTAGTAACCAAAAAATGGAAACAGCGATAACGGTCAGTTTGTTACGAATATTACAGGGACCAGACGACTGTCTTGAAATGCGGGACGTGTGCAACGAAAACTGTCTGCCTGCTCTCTATAGGGTATATGGCTCAGTCAGTCATAGGCTACATGGTCTTTATTTGTAGCGCGTTCCTTTTTCACCCTCTGACATCTTCACAGATGCAGATTACAGTGGTCTGATAGGACGGCTAGCTCAATGGTTAGGGAATGAAGCCACATTTAGGTTTCTTTTCGAAACTCGTCTGGCTTACGGGCTTGGTGTACATGCTATACCTTCTATATATATAGCTGGTTAGATACACTGAAGGATATGGCAATGGGTCGTGAACAGTGGCGATCGTGTTTTCATTTCCTATTGAATCAAAATTTTGAAGAATTGCGTTTATACGTTTAGACTGTGTTCCGTGTGTTCGCTGTAGCAGTATCTCATCTTTCCGCACCCGCGCATTTCCGCTCTCTTTTCCGTTTTGATATTCACTTTTTATAGACATATTTAAACTAGGGGAAAAGGCAACGGTCAGGGACACTTAACCTTGCTGTTTATCACTGAACGATGGTGTTAGCCATTTTGAATTGTTCGGTGTGCTCAATCACTTTCCCTGCCCCAACTTGGTTCTGATTTTGATGGCTGACTCCGAGGTGGGACCGATTATACCACGTCCAAGATTTCAATCCAACTGCGACAATAAAGGCTTCGGGTCGAAGATCAATCGTAATGTGCCTAAAGATTTTCAGGCGAGATAAAATCTGTACCAGTTGCTTGGTCTGAACCAATGTTCCCCTTTCTTTGTGTTCGAAGTTGATAACAACGACCGCCCGATAAGTTCAATTTTCTTTGAACAACTGCAAACGGGCTACACGGCATTCGCGTGCATTCCATATACGGGCAAGTTGTGGCTGACCTTGTTTTGTTATTGTTGAGCATTGAATTTTTGACGTATTATGCCGATTCGAGTCTAATGTGCTTCTCCGTCCCTTGGCTGTGATCTTTTATTTGAATCAGTAAAGGAGAGTAGAAAGATAAATTAATGGAGGCTGTGAGAGATGGCGGTTTTCATTCTGTTGCACTAAGCAAAGTAACACCGGTAACAATGACAAACTACATAGGTAGCCAGGCGCTAATTCCAGGGGTGCCGTTGTTATTTGCTGGTATGACCTAATATTATTACGGATACTTGTGCCTTAGTCCCATATGGATTTCGATTTGTTTCCCTGAAGAAGGATTCGCATGTTGCTAAGAGCAAATCAGGGAGCGTTTTCCATGAGCATAACATTTTAGGGGGGGAACGGACTCCAAATAATTTCCAAGGCCTCGGTTTTAAAATACTTCCGGAATGTTCCCTTAGTGGTGAGGGAGGTTAGAGGTCAAAATGTTTCTACTTCGTCGTAATTCGTGTCAAGTTTTATGTGATTACCGGCCACCATCTCACGTCCATTCCGTGTCTGTGGTTTGATACACCAAACGCGGTAAAGTGCTAACCGTTAGGGTTTACGCCGATCACAAATTGAAACGGAAAATTAGAGAACTGCTTCGGCCAAAGCCCATCATCGTATCAGCCAGTCTCAACACCTGGACTGCGTTTGGTCAATCTCGCCTTGCTCAATCGGCTCTAGTAACCTTCCCGGCAAGCGCCTTTGGCCTCCCCCTAGCAACCCTTCATTCACATACAAAATCTCGGTAGGACAATCCCTAATATGAATGCCGTGACCCGAGCTCTGTCGGCGGAACTCGCACTATGAAACGGGAGTATCATATGTCCAGGTCAAACATTTCGCCCCCAAAATTACTGAAAGATGGTCATACAAATTATCACATTCCTAGTAATTCTTAAGACCGGTGACACGAGAAGGGACGGAAAACTTAAAGCTTAAGATAACAGCGGCTGTACTAAGTGATGAGATTTCTTGTCTCAAGCATTTCACTTCGAAATCATTCCGAGAGGTAACAGCAACAGATCAAGCGTGTCAATCTCCCGCTGGAAAATTTCGTACGCAGCAAAAGCAATTGGCAGGAAAATAAAGTGCGCAAAGAAGTTATCCTTTGGTAAAGCTCCTGAAAACAAGATTTCAATAAAAATGTTATTACGCAGGCATTCAACCGAATCAGGCTACCACATCAGGTTGCGCATCATTGTACACGGTTGGTTTCTAGTTTATCTCGCAACGTTCACCATATTGTAATGAATATGGGAAACATGCAGTATGTGATTAAATTAATCTCGATGAGGCACCAAATTAAGCAAAAAATTGAAGGGATCAGAAGAGTCAACGGATGAACTCCACCTGCGATGGCATATAGGAAGTAAATCTGACTAGCAGAAAAGCAGAAAGGGTCAAGTTCCAAAATCATTTGCACGTTCTGTGGTGCAGGTTAACCTCTTCGAAACCTTAATTTGTAGCGTCTAGTCTCTTGAACCCACTGCTGTATCTTTCCCTTTGCCACCAGTAAATGATTGGTATGATAAAACCCTCACCTTGTCTGAAACACCATGTGGGATGTGTTCTGTCGGGCCAAATACCAAGATACACTCTTGCAAAAGAAGATCCAAGATGCAAGAAAACAAAGCAGACTGCAGCGCAAGGGTACCTAAACCAAATGTCCCTTGGAGCCCTGCAATCATTTCTGAGCATCCGCTCAGGTGTTTTTGCTGCAACTGCATAAGTTTCCTAAAACATGCTAAAACTTATATTGCAGCTTTGATTACTAAGCCAAAGCTAATTCCTATCACCGTAATTGGGCTTAATTCTGGCATTTGCAACTCAGAAGTCGTCATTTCTATTACTCAGCAACGAAGCTTGACTCCAAGGGTGTTCGCGCCGGCTAAGCTTCGTTGTACTGAAACGGTCCCCGCCCTCCGCCTTTATTCTTAACCCGCCGGACTTTTCAGTAGGTCAACCGCATTCTAGTCACCTTTCTGTTCTCTTTATTGGACACTACTTTTGATGCAGTGTAAGAGCCTCTCTCTTGCAAAACCCAGGGCACTCCGCTGCTGCTGAAATTACTCGAGACACCAGAACAGCAGAAAAATTTCATCCACCACCAAGTCCCTGGCAATTTGAACTCGCCAGACATTGGCTAGCCCAGGGCGGGCTGACAAGACCTCATCGTCAGGATTCTGTTGTTATACCACGCTCCCGAAAAAGTGTGACCTCAAAACGCCGCGGGGTTCCCCAGATTTTGGCAGGGCCAAAACCCGTCTCTAACAGATTTATTCTTGGCAAAGGGTAAGCACCGGGTTGATTCGATTCTTTTTAACTTCGATCAAATTGTGTCCAATAGATGCCTGGTGTTGCAAGTCCATTGCGATTTTCTATTAGAAGATGAATCCTAAATATTGCTGACGCCAACGAATTAGCCATTATTCCATCCTTATTGTGGCCTCGTCACAAACAGAATATACCAGCAGAAGTAAACCAAGCTATGCTGTGGCCTAACTTTCTCTTATTCTCAACACATCAACATTTACAGTTTTCTACTAACAGTTCTTTATTGTGTCGGCAGTGCACAACAGGTTGACCATGATGGCTCTCAAGAAAACCGCCTAATACTGTAGACAGTTTGCAACTGAATCACTCTGCATGATAATGAAGAATGTAAGGCTACTCCTTCTGGTCCCAGAATGACTCCGGATAAACTACCACATGAGCCTCCTCATGTTCATCCAGGGACTCTTTTTATGTGTTACCAACAGACCCTCAAATTAGTGATTCAAGGCCACTTCGCAATATTTCCCTAAACTCCGACATAAATCGTGGCATTTTGCATTATCCTCTTCATTTCCGCGCGGCCGCGTCCAAATTCCGAGATTTGTCATGACCACGAGACCGAAACTAGGAGCCGTATTTGCAACCCGCCTCTCTAGTTTTCATTCACAGGGCCAACATCAGGTCGAATGGTGACCGTATTTTTCACCGGTCTAATACTCACTATAACCCCAAGCTGGCTCAAAAATCACACTGCTTCTCATATTGTGGTTGATATCCCACATCCAGGCTATATGCGCTATTGCTGGCTCCTCTGCCACACAGGCAGCTCCAAACCTACTAGCCTTTCACTCCTGGTAGGTATCTGCTAGCCGGACCTGATGCCTGAGCACTGATCCGTTGAACGCTAAGACAACCTAAATCAAGCCACTGATCTCTTTTTATACCCCTACCGAGATGAAACTTCATGACTGGACAAAACACAATGCTACCACCGCTGGAATGGCATGCGCACTCCTCAACTGCCCTCCCCGTACTGCTAGCTAAGACCAAAACTTTGACAATAAAAATTACAGCGTAGATGATGTTCACGATCACTGTATTTAGGAACTGATTTTACTCCTTGCACAAGCACTTTCTTTTCCATTGCATCCCTTAGAATATTTCGCCACCAGCCGCGTTTGAATGCAATCGGTGGTCTTGTGAGTTCCATGTTGTCTTGGTGAAAACATTTTCATAAATCTTTATCCCTCAAGGAGTGTGGCATTCAATCAGCAGTATTCCTTCGCCTTTTTCAAAATTTTGCCCGCTGTTTATTTCTGCTAATTGCGACTATTTTAAGCACCTTGCATGGCGCATCTCTTGGTTCTCGATAATTTCCATTCAGTTATCATATTCCCATTGCACCTTACCTCCTCGGCATAAATCCTCTTTCTATTACCTAAGGCTCTTTTCATCTGTTGGTTCTGACAATATTTCAACATCTGCCACTAAACTCCGGCCAAATTTTGCGTCGGCGGTACGGTCAATTGGTGCACTTAAAGACGAAATGGGCTTGTAGTACGCTGCTTAAAATCAGTTCTAGAAAACCGCCCATGATCTTGCAAAACGATTTTTTCAGCTTTGATTTCTGATTGGCGTACTTTTGCACTGCGTATTACTTTGCAGAGTCCGATCCAGAGTTCAAGTATGCTTCCCGAGTAACCGAAGGTTGCACCCATCCCCACATCTCTTCTGATTAATGTTATTTGCGTTTGTTCTGCTTCATCCCTGCAGGAATTTGGCCTCGCCCTGGGCAAGTCCCTCGCAAATCGAAAAATTTGCATTATTTTTATTAACAATATATGTGAAAGGGATGAAACGCTTTGCGGCTTGGATTTGTTTATAACTTGGTCACCAACTCCCGAAGTACCTGAGGTTGCACATTCCTTATGGGAGAAATGTTTGGGCCTCAGCAGTTTCCTGAACCTCTGTCTGAGCCCCCGCTTCCCGAATGCAGACGCCAGAGGTGTCTATTTGGCGCGATTCTCAAGGTCTCTGTTTTATGCTGGGCTCGAGATCACAGGTCTTGCCAAGGTCGAATGGAAGTTCTTTATTGATCGTAGTCAGTTTCAGGACCGGATAAGAGCACGTCGAATGGCACGTGCTGGTGCTCAAACAAATAAGGCTTACTCCCGTCAGTATGTGAAAAGACTGATAATTGACGCAAATTTCCCGGACATGGTAGATAAGGCGTTTACCTTCTGCAGAAAACGTCCAGAATGCGAACTCCATTGTGTCTTCTTCTGGATCTTAGAGCTGCGTTTGATAGCGTATCCCCAATCGATAGAATAGAGATGACTTGACTAAACAGCCGGATGCGGGCAAAGTACTTTATGTCATGTTGGCGAAATCGCATCGATTTGGCGATACACATGCATGAAAACCGCCCAAGAGAAAAGCCGAGTGGTCGAAGCGATGCGAATGCGAAGGTTCCCGAAAATTCTAGCATCAGCGGAGGCATGCGACCTATTTCGCCACAAAACAAACGCAAACGAACAAACGTCAAAGAGAGATACCAAGTGTCAAAGAAATCAACGGCTGAATGGAGTCAGAGAATAGGTAAATGCCTCCGATAATTGGACACCAATATAGGGGTCTCATGCTAGAAAGCTGAAGAAACCTTCGGTAAGTAAGGGAGTGGGGAGTGGAGACGCTTGCGAGGTGGACCCAGTTTGGAGTAAACGAATGCACAAATCACGTGAGTATATATAGATATTCTGCAGGGCGCTGACTGGCGGAATCGCTGCCGCACAAGAACTACGAAATGATGGATCGCGAACCAGATTCGTTGCCAGTGACATGGAGGATCGTCGTTAAGGCGATATCATACCGATGCGATCCAGAAATTGAGAAACGGCTAAGGACCAAAACGATCGGAAGTTGAATCGGAACGTTTAGGGGCAAAACGTTAGAGACGACAGCAGCGTGCCACTTGGCGCTCGACAGAGTTAAATTTCTCGGATTACTTGTGACCAACGAGCAGATGAATGATTGATGCCTCTAATATGCCACTTCAATACCACCTCAAACGTTACCAATAATTTATTCCCTCCTAATGTTAACCCGCTACATTTGTCATCTCTCAGTCAACCCAGTCGCTGCGACAGAGGAGCTCAGCTTCGCTATGGAACCTGATCAGCCTCATCCTTGATTACTAAAAGACAGCGCTATGACCTTGGCCGCCCTATTTACTCCTCTTGTTTTGTCCGCGTGGACAACGTCGCTTGCCCTTTCACGTGGACAAAACTATTATGGCGTCAATCTACAAAGTGGGTGGCCGGCGACTTTCATCACCATCAGAGTACTTGGTCCTTCAATTAGCCGTAGTAAAATCTTCGACAGAATCCTAAAGCTATTCATCCTTTCCCACCTGAAAAGTAGTACGTTTCTTGCCCCATCCCTGCATGGTTTCCTCCCGGGGATGTCTTGCGCCACCAACATGCCGACTGACATGGGTGGCTTTATTGAAGCAGATGACGACGGATAGATTTTGCATGCCACATTCATAGACTTTGCGGAGGCCCTTGACAGGATTATCCACGTCCCACTATTGTATAAGTTTGAGTCATTTGGGATCTTAGGCCACCTACTAAGTTTACTGTGTGGCTTTTGGACTGATTGCAGTTTTGTCGTCAAGGTGGGTGACGCCACATCTAAACATTCGCCAGTCTCCAGTGACGCCCATTTCTGAGACCCTGTCATTTCTTGTCCACATCAAGATCCTACAACTGTCCCTCCTCTCCAACATTGTGATTTATGCTTATTACGTGACCATATTCGGTGCAAAAAAGGTAGCTTCCAACAGGCTACAAAATTAGGGTGGGCAATCGACCGGAAACTTCACAAAATATGTCAAATGCTTCAGCATGCAATTTGGCAATGGACCAAACCAATCTTTCTTAATTGAAGAACGTACCGAACTACCCAGAGTAGACTGGTACCGTGTTAGACTTCTGGCCAGATATTTATCTACCCCTCTCCCATCAAGAAAGTGCCGGCAAAACAATCTGCCGGGTTCTGAGCATCGTCTTATGAATCTTCCCAAGAATCTCTGGATTGGGCTTCCCTTAATTATATGGTGCCTATATTCCCGCGCTTCTGGTGTATGGTAGCCAAACAGTGCACCCTGGACACTGACACGACCGACATTACATAAAATAGGTGGAAAGAGCTCATTGTGAAACCACACGAGGTCACTCCTGCCTCTCTTCTCTGTCTCGACTTGACTTATATATCCCGGAGTTAAGCCTCGCCTGAGGTGATTTACTCCTAATGTTCGGAGTTTTGCTTCGGGCCTTGCTTGCGAATTGCTTAATTTGACCCTGCCCTTCTCCTTCAGTCGCCACTCGAAACGAACTCTTTAAGAATCACTCATCAGCACCTCCAGAGCCATCCTCTTAACTCCCCCCAAACGGTGTTTTCGGGTTAGATGGTCAGCACTCGGTCAGCCTCATCCAGTGGCGCTGTTGTAATAAAAGGCACTCTAGCACCTAAGTTTATGTGCACCATATTGTACTGGATTCCTCTTGCTCCTTCCCAAAATTCTTCCGCCAAAGCCTTACAAATCGGACTCAAGAAGGACAGTATTTTTTGGCATCTGATATAAACTGACGTTCACAATGCACCTTGACTTTCAAAAACGGCTCAGGACGATCATGTTTTATCAACCTTTTTGCCGGTCTGCAAAATCTGCAATAGACCGGTGCTCCTGGAAGCTGTTCTCCACACTAGACACTTCCTCGTTTGATTCCGGTTCTGCTTCTTCTTTTCCAACTCCGCCTTCATCTCTTAACCGAGCTGAAATTCATTAAATCAAAGTTGCCTAGAATAAGCCCCATGGGTTATTCTTAGGATTAATCAATTCCATCCTGTGTCGCCACTTTCCTTGCTCAACGGAATATGCTTCCAGGTTTTTCGCATTTTACACTGCCTTATAGGATATTTAGCCTGGTTTTGCTTGACCTCTATCCCATTATAACATCCCTATTGATCTTCATCTTCACCATTTAACCCTCGTGATTTTCGAGGATCCTGGCCAATTGGCGGCTACAGCCATTGCCTTGCAGCTAAATTTTGCGCCCGCTATACCCACCTTTGATGCATTCAAACATAGTTTTACTCGCAGTGCAGAACTGGTAATCAGCCGAAGATTCTTGGCGAATCATTATATAGCTTTGATTTTACAGTCTAAACACCGTGCTCAGCAAATCACATTGCCTGCTATTATCTTCTGAGCGAAAACACATTGCATCGCATGTATGGTTTCTGTTTTCCGTGTCTGTAATGTGCCTTCCTTGCACAGTTTTGATTTTGCCTTGACCATGCCTCTAGCATGTCGAGAAACGTACACGTTAATAATGATATTCTCTTTTGGAACTACTTCGCCAGAAGGTGCTGACAGTTCACGGGGTAAAGTCACCTCTAAACGGGGACCGGATATTCATTAGAGCCTCATTCTTCGGGCTCGTATAGCGATGAATGTTCCCTCAATGTTTCATCAACTTCCCTTCATTAATTAAATAACTACCCTTGGCGCGACGGCGACTATAGCTAGGTAACTTACTTTTTGGAGTAAATACCGCCCCCATCTCTCGAGTTTCTTCCGTTTATCCCTTAATTCGAGGACAAGTAGACAATTCAGAAGGCGTGATCTACGACCTTTCTTTCGTAATTGCTACCTACTTAAGCATCTAAACAAATTCCAATACGTCAGCTCAAAAGTGATAGTAATTTTGCGCCCTCAGCTAATTTCAGTTTTCAAAGTATACTTTCTGTCTGCGTCACTTGAGTGTCCAAAATTCTTTCCATCGCATGCGCTTCGTTTCGGCATCCATCTCTTCCAGGTCCTAGTCAGTGAACCTCGCCAAGAGAAGTGGAAAAGGGAACACCTCACCCCGAATGCGATAGATATCAGGGGTTGCAGGCGTTCACAGTCCAAATCAGGAATAAGGAAAAGTGCCGTCAAAATTCCAGCAACACCTTACTCCTTAAGCACTAAACGCGGGATACATCGCATTCTAGTCTCGGCCCAGAGTCTGCCGACATGAAATCAAGCACAACATGAATAACAAGTACCAATTCTGTCGGTTTCTTATATTTAAGACCCCGTTAATAATAAAATTTGACCAAAACGTCAGTATAGATTGTGCATTTGATAGCTACACTTCCTGGCCATGTTTGCATGTACGTCTTGCCAACAACAACTCTCTGAGATAAAAAACCAAAAAGGCCTCAACGTATATTCGGACCGATCTAAACCGCGGATGAGCGATTAGTTTTAACCCCTGAGGAATGACTTCCGATCCACTCCACTCGTTCGTGACTGGTGGCAGGTTCCCGGTACTTCGCGCAATGACTGAAAATACTGATTACCAGTTCGTACCCAGTGAAGATGCTGGTTATCTTGGATCACTCATATGGTAGCCCATTATGTCTGGCCTTTCTCAAGCTGCAAACGTTTAAAACAAGGAACCCCGAAGGACCGCAGAAAGTCGAATTACGGCGAGACCTGGTAGCCCTGCCATACAAGAAGTCCGATAAACAGTGTGAGTTCCTGCGTCCTCACCAGAACGGATCTCAAGGGTCTGCCTTAGCTCTTTGTCGATGAGGCTTGAGGCTTGTAAGCCCAAAGTTTCGCTTGTCTGAACAGTTCTTTTTGCCACTCGGCGTCTCCTTCTTCCCAGCCGGAAGAAATCTAAGTCATGGTCGTTGGTCTTATGAATTTACGCTTTGTTGCTCAAATGTTCGCGTTGCCCTCTGCAGAAAAGCCAGCCTCCGTCTTGAGAACGGGCGGCCACTTCTGCAAAGAGTCTTCCCATTGACGTATTATCCCGGCCTCCGCATTTATATGAATACCCTGAGCCATGAAAGGACCGGACTACGAAAGAGCATAAGCCGTTCTGTGGACTTTTGGGCTGCTGTGGCAAACTGATCACTTCACCGATAATCTGCCGTAACGATTATCCCCGCAGAAATCCACCCCGTTTACTGCGCTCACAGTAAAGAGTCTTTGGCCATGTTATACGTTGAGCTTTTCGGTTTTCCGTGTAACATTTGGCCTTCGCTCAAATGTGAGGCCACGTTTCAGTCGTCAGCCAAATCGGGGACAAAACCCAGGTCGCTGCTGAGGTCCTCTCTGCCCGTATGTTTCACCACCTTGACATCGTGAGCAAAGAAAGAACTGAGTTGTTTTAGAGCAAAGTTGGATCAATAATAAAGCACAGGACGGTAGCGACCCTGGCACCGACCCCTTAAGTCCGGGGGAGCCCCACCTCCCACCCTGAAATAGTCTTTTCCTGGTAAAAACGGCCCTCACTCACAAACATACTTACCCTCGGATTCCAAATGACTCCAGCTTGATTTGAAATGAGCGGCAGTTCATTGAGTCAAATTTCTTTCTGAATTCCAGCTAAGCTGCCTATCCTCATCGAATCTTCGAGAAACTTTATCCAAAGAGTATGAAAATTTCGTGAGGTAAGCTTCATGACGCCATGCTTATTCGAGAGGAGCAGTAGGCTTTTTGCCTTATATTGGCACATGCGGAGAGGGATTACTTTCTTCACCTTGTACGGAACGCTGATGAGGCCGGACGCTCCAAAGTTTTCAGTGATAGAGATCCTGTCGCTCCTGCGCATAAGCACAACTGCTGAGGGGCGCCAATCCTATGATGCTTGGCCCCGATTTATACTGGCCTGGAGTCGCTTGCACATTGATCTTGATGATGGACGGGTGAATATTTTCTGGTCCAGCAGACTTTCATGTGCCCATGTAAACCGTCCTCTGTTATCTGCGGATCTATGATGAACTTCGTTAAGGTATCTTACATTGAGACCCTGAGGTCCTACTACTTAACCTAGGGACATTACCGGAGTACCTGACCAACGTCTGACGGAAGTCATCATGCCCAAAGCAGATTTTTGACGACAAATAGGCGAAATATGTATTCTGTCGCTACTTTGCACATTGTGCTGGCTTGCATTTGAGTATTCGCTGTTCATATTGGACCATCTTTACCTAGCTGTTCTAATGTTTTGGGTACTGTGGCCAGTTTTCGCAGTGCCATCTACTGCTCCACAGCGTTGAGCTTGGATTGCAATGCGTCGTGGCTTTTGTAGTGGCGGGCTTATCAAGCCACGTGGATTTGCGGTTCTTGCAGCATAAAGGAGTAAATAACTCATTAGGGTTTGTCAGGATCCCTTAATTATTCTGCATCCTTCTACCACCGCCGTCACATCTGCATGTCCTGGGTCAACCCAGTTGCTCTGGATTGGACTTCAATCAAGTTCATATCACTGAACTCACTCGTCATCTGCAAGTGACCTGAGATAGGCACCATTATCCAGTGATTTTCAGCTTTATTTAACTGATCCTGGTAAGCACTGGAATTCCGTGAATCCACCGGTCCCAATAACTTAGGACGGCTTGTTTTGTTACAGTCCGGCTTGTCTATGCCGCCCACGATGGCCGGCCGCAGACTTTTAGTTTTTTGCAGCGATGTCTGTTTTCACGCCCATGAAGGCGTTGTTGAGCTCAACTTGCGCTTATCTGCGTTGGTTACGGTAGAGGCTTTGAGAGTGTCACTTGCGGAGGGGCCAATAAATGCAGTGATGAATATGGGGTGGAATGTGGCAAAAAAGATAAAAGGACGCGCCCTGGGGGTTTAGCTATCAAAAGGGTAAAAACAAATTAGAGAGCGGATTAGATGTTCAGAATTTGAAGCACGCAATTGCAACCCTGACGATTTTTATTGATATTAGGCTATCGTCGAGCAATTTTGGCTGGCAGATAGCCAGGAAGCTTGAGTGTGGGGCCCTACAGATAGAAAAGTATCCCCATGAAAGGGGGAATAGAAGAGGCGGATTGTAAAATGAAACCTGTAGAGAGCTAATGTTTGAGGCGAGCGGGCTGCGGCACCGGGTGAAGATTATTCCAGAAATTTCAGCATCGTCGTGTGATAGAAAATCTGTCCATTCTTCAGGTTTGGCTTGCAAATTGCTCTGTTGACAACGATAATACAATGGTATATTTCTCGGGAACATTAAGAGACATGCATGGCTGCATGATCAAGCAGTATAGCACGACTTATTGAGGATTATGGGTCATAGTTGGAGACAAAAAACGGATCAGCAAGGTTTAGACACGATCTACATTAGGCTTACATGAACCATGTTAGGCACATTGCTCCGCGTTTAGATGCCACAACGGTGCCTACCGCAATCGCAATGTTTGGTTAAGGGACAGCGGAAAATGTCAGGAGATGGGCGAAGGTTTTAAAATTTCACGATCTTTTATAATCTAAGCCAAAGTTGTCCTGCGACAAGGGAATTCAATGAATTATGGGCGCTGAACGAAAAGCTGGCAAACCCGGCTAGAACGAATGCAGGAAGGAACGGAGGGAGATAATAGACGAGTAACATCAAAACGGCAATAGAGGCCAAAGGTGTTGCATTTGAGGGGTGGTTTCTGCAGCCAATAAAATTAGAAAAATCAGCTTGGATGCGCGAAAAAAGTGCAACAATTAAGTGAATCATGATGAACTGCTGCTCGAGGTCACGAAGAGAGAAAACGCCACGAAATTTAGAGGATGAAGGGCAGAATGTGGTATTTTAAATAAAATATCAACGTCGTTGTGAAATGGGAGTGGAAATTCGGCTCCTTTCGTAAGATGGCCTGGTGAAGTCGTGAATATGCTGCGGAGGTGGTCGCGCGGATCAGTTAGGAGTCATAAACCGAATCGGCTCATTCTCGCTATGAGTAATTGATGCTGTTGCTGGAATAAGCAGATTAGTTCTGTAAGCCGTTGCACCAGCACCGTGTTGCAATTAAGCAGGCAATTTCAGTTCTGGAGAGTCACCG
Organism: Fasciolopsis buskii; assembly: GCA_008360955.1. Classification (NCBI taxonomy): domain Eukaryota; kingdom Metazoa; phylum Platyhelminthes; class Trematoda; order Plagiorchiida; family Fasciolidae; genus Fasciolopsis; species Fasciolopsis buskii. Next base: position 101,334 of record LUCM01009500.1, read on the forward strand.
ATAGCGGGTAAACGCAACGCTGTGGACTGTTATGGGACCGCAACGGTAGATCAGGGCGGGCTGCAGGCGAGTCAAAGTATTCTGGAACCGGCGAGGAGGAGGGGGCCATAATCACTATAGATGCCATCATGTCCACAGATGATGCATTTTCTGACTCCATTGGTCTTAGCTATTGAGTATAGAGAGTAAATGTTTGACTGGCCTTAAGTGCTCTCTTCGCAAAGGATTTTTCACTCTGCGTCAATGCTTTAAACTGGATTTCGCCGCAAATTGAATGCTTCTGATTGGATCCTCGGCCAGCGTTTTGTCAGAATGTTCAAGCACATTAGACAGAAGTGACGGGTTGGTGCCTTACGCATCTTATGACATCGGTACATTTGATGGGCCGCTGCAAGCAATCGAGTTTTTAATTTAACAGTTTACAACGGTGCCTAGTTAAGAATGTTAAGGACAGTAGCATTGCAGACATTCTGTATCAGCTTCTTTGCTTTTGCATTTGTTGCATGCAAATAACGCTCAGCCACAGTTACACTTTTGAGGTCGGATTCATTAAATAGCTCAGCTTTGTTGTACGAAGGAGGATTTCTTATGGTGTAATTTTTAACAAATGTTATCATTTTAGCAAGTGAATTGTAGTCTCTCCAAATTTTTCATTCTTCTCTTGTCGTCACTAAAGATTTTGGTGAGTGCTGGTAAACAAAAATTGGCGGCATCTAAGGGTTTAGTGGGACACTCTGTCCTAGTGGACTGCTCCCATTTTCTTTTCGGTTGGCGGCCAAAATGTTTGCACTGTGGCATTCAACCACACTGGTGGCGCAAGAATTAAGTTGGAGAAAACATTTTGGCCAGTGTTTACGGGCTTGTTGTCCCAAGATATGCTGGGAGCTATTTGAATCCACTGCAGTTACCATTCTGCAGATAAACGGGTAGTTGGCTGGGCAAAATGAGATATTTTTGTTGCGCACATAAGTTAGGGCAGAAATCTTCCACCAAGAGGAAAATGTACCGCATCTCTCAGAGAGGCTGAAAAATTTTACCAACCATGTTGAATCATTTCACGCACCTAACGATGACATAGCTGGAAGTAACGATTCTGGCCCAGGATGATAAAAAATTTTAATTTTGCGGCGAGGCAATTCTATTTCAATAAGAAATAAGTCGCAGACATTTTCCATCTGAAAGCGGGATTGGGCAAAAGTTGAAAGTTACCCACAACTTGTCAGGTCTGAAGCAAATATTCTGCCAATCGTTCACAGTTTTTTTCAGGTTTTTCCCTTAGGTCTTTCTGTGGCGCTAAACCATCCGATATTGTTGCACACGGAGACACAACCACGTGAAAATTTTCATTTGTCAGATTGGATGCCTGTCTCAAGCTACCTTAAATCTTAAAGCTTTGCTATCATGCTCACTGAGCCTTGCTTTGGGTGTAGCTGTCCCAGCGCACATGTACAAAGCATGAAGCTTACACACATACTTGTTCAAATATTTCATGTTTGTGCAAATTTGATTGCATCCCTGAGTATGATTCTTGATATTTGAGAATTATACAAATTATAACCACCATTATTTTTTGCACTGTTACCAGATAGAAGTGACAGAATGCCTGACTCCTGACCTACTTCACTTTGCAGGGACTGCTTAGGGGTTCGTTTGGTTGAGGGAAAGCGGCTGTTTTTTCACTATGAGAGTCGTCAGTGGTCTTTGACCAGTCGCGAAAGGCTGCTGGTTTGGAGAAACAAAATGAAGTTTCTGTTTCTTAAGAAAGTCTCTAAATTTATGCGATTTCCTAGTTTGGTCGTCCGTGTTGATTACTCTCAGTGTCCGTCTGGTGAGTTCGCGCAGGCGCAAAACTATCAGGGCATTCATACATCAATGGATGAATCTTTTCAGTTGCGACCTGCACCTACCTCAGCAGGGAAATTGACTTACAATTACAGCCGTGGAGGAGATCTGGCAGGCGATTAAAACTTGTCCTAAATTACGGCTTAGAAGACGGAGGTGGAATGCCTTTTTGGAAAAGCAGTTGGAAAAATCCGTTAATGGGCAGGTGATCACATGCAGCGAGACCGCCTTTATGGTCGACGTGCGGATATGGTATAAGCCTTCCTCAGATATTAGATACAAGTTATTTGCATTTCTCGTCTGACCAGCCACTTGTTTTATCAATTCCCCTTGCAGATGTTAGAAACAAAAGGGATCAAACAATTAGCAGTAGAGAATGTGAGCCAGCAAACCCCTAAAACACAGAGACCTCTCTGCAAAACTTTAGGACCTGGCAAGGAAGAAGAGTAACTAGTGGCTTCCGTTATGAATATTTAATCGTTTATAAAATGGCCCAGGTTTAATTTGCGCTTCCAGCCAGCAGCTTCTCGGCGCTAAAAATAGATGACATCTTGAAATCAGGCTCGATGAGCTTGGCATTGAACTCCAGTCATATTTGAGGGGGACACCCCAAATTTTCGGTGGGAACCTTCTCCCGAATGCTTCATAGCAGATGTCGGCTGCCTTGTACCGAATACCATTATGACCCGTAGCCCTACGATCAGCAGGCAGTCATAAGTAAAGAAGAAGACTGAGAAACGCTACACTGTTCATAGCAGGAGCTAACATTGAGTAGAAAAAGCAACAAATGCTCGGAAGATCCATCCAAATGGGAAAATGAGAAGTAGCCTGATAATTTGCCATTGATAAAGGAGCAGCACTTGATCCAAGGAAGAGCCGTGTTGGGTATTACTCTACTGCAGGATGACCAGACAATCTTCTACAGCTGACAGTTCAAAAACCTCTTTCTTAACTGTTGATCGTGGTTAAGGACCTGGGGAACGTAAGCGCCGCTCCGACTGGAAAATCCGGAGGCTCGGAGAGTGCACATTATCTCGTTTGCTTTATAGAAGCGAAGAAATCGTGGAACATTGAAGAGCAAAGAGGTTAGGAGAGGCAATGCAGGTAGTAGAGTAGGGAACAGTTGAAGTGTACATTGTCTGAATCTGAGCAAAAAGGAACCCGAGTGAAGATAACAAAAGTTATAAAAATAACCGTGCGCTTCTCGAACACATCGAGGAGTATGCTTCGTTTTATGGTCAGTTGCCTCTTTGGTGATAAGAATTATGGGGATGATTATGAGTCCAAAATCAAAGCAGGACAAGTCATCTGAATTATGTTGTCGCCTGGAAACACATGTGAATATTATCAGGGAATATGGCTTCTTTGCGGAACAATGGGCTGCACTTCGAAGGCAGATCTCAGTTGGATGACGGCGGCAAATATCAGGGTATGGCACGAATATTAGGATTTTTACTGAATTTATACAGTCGACATTGAAGTCAAATTGCAACGAACGTCTATGAAGAAACGTGAGTGACAAACGGAACGCTGCAAAAATTTGCCAAGTTGGTAAAGATGAAAAAAGTACGAGAAATGCCCCATATCATAATAGCGAGGAGTAAATGGAGACAGTCATATAACCGTGGTATATGAAAGCGAGCAAACATGCAAACGCCGTTTGGAAATACGGAAGTGTGCAGAATACTGGCAAGTATTATAGTAAAGGGGTGATTCTGGACAGGCAATGTCACCTAAAGTGGAGAGAAATACAAAGAGGATTATGCAACTAGCTGAGTAAAATATCAAATGCTTGTAAGGCAAAACGAAAGAAAGATTGGTTTTTCCGCTTCTTCACGTGATGCACCGGATTCAAATTGCTAGGAGTTACTACCAGGAGCTTAGTTCCGTTTGTAAGTGATTTGAAAAGGTGAAGGTGGCGAGAGTTGAACAGATTTGGACGAGAGGTTAGGAAGGTAGCTTACAAAAGGGGATTCTAAAAATTAACCCCTTTGATAGGGAGGATTTTTCTGTCCATAGAACTAGGGGCAGCCTGGGAAAAGTCTATTATTGATCCAGTGGGTAAACCGATTATGGAAGGAGTGTTCTCTCAAACATGTCGCTTCCGTTTTTTCAACTAGGGCAACGGGCACCGCTGCGTTTCTCCAAAATCCAACGGTTCTGAATCATTTCACGGACGTAGTCTGGGTATGGCTGGAACCGTAGGCCACCTTGATGTCGATTCTTAGGAAGATTGGGTCCAGTACATGAGGAACGTTGGGGTACCTAGGATATGCAGAAGACCATTAAGGGAGCAAAAGGACTTTGATTGGACGGAGTTGCAGGCCGTTTTTGTGTCGGAAGAAGGGTGCTGTGACGCAGCATGCTTTTGGAGAAGACCCGCAAAAATCCAACAAAGGGTTTAATCTTAATCATTAATCCCAGGATTATGTCAATAAAACATGTAAAAATGCCTCGCCCAGAGTCCCAGCGGCAGTCATTGAGGTATATGCTGAAGAAATAAAGAACGCGGTTCTAATTAACAACTTCCAAAAATTGCGGCATCGAATAGCTTTCATTGTTGCTCCTTAATGACATTAATAGTATTAATAGTGATTGCATATTTCTTAAAGATATTGAGAGGAATGTTTAGTTTCATGATCACACATTGCGGAGGTAGTATAAAGCGGAATGGCGAGTGTTTAGAAAAGGTATATGTAAGGGTTCCTGCAGATTAGGTGGCTTTCGGGAAGCTACCATGGATACTATTCAGCATGGAACACCGAGAGTAAACATACCGGCCGTGCGCACCGTGAGAAAGAAATTCTGCCTTCAGACAGCAAAAAACGTCAAGATTCTTTCAAAATATTCCAACTGTAACAAGTTTTTATAGCGCTGGTGGAAGTAAACTGCGATAAAATAAAGCCAATAGAAATTATCATCGTCGGATGGAAAATTGTCAGTCCAAGTTTGGACGACTGCAGGACAGAACAAAAGAAGAAAATGGACGTCTATTATCAAATTAGAGGCAGCACGGGGGGTCGTCTTTTGCTTATTAGTCTTCGCACGTTATATTTGTTCGCCCAGAAGCACTACATGCGCACAAGGGGTGGCTTGATTTCTTGGAGTATAGAAACAGGAGAGACGGCACATAGAACCTGGATACTGGCGCAAAAGCGTTGCAGGAGCTTTTGTCCGGAATGAGGAACGGGAGGAAGTAAGTAGCTTTTTTCCGCATTATCATCATTTTTGGCCGATCAGGTCGGTTAGACCAGAAAGGAATCCTTTCGAATGCCGATCTTTCCGGTAAGTTATTCTTATCACCGAGAGCAATGTAGAAACCCGTTATGAAGTGACTTCGCCGGCCCATCTCAAAGTGTCGAAACTTACCCGGAAGACTTGCGAAGAAATAAAAATTCTAAACCCTTAGATGCCGCCAATTTTTGTTTACCAGCACTCACCAAAATCTTTAGTGACGACAAGAGAAGAATGAAAAATTTGGAGAGACTACAATTCACTTGCTAAAATGATAACATTTGTTAAAAATTACACCATAAGAAATCCTCCTTCGTACAACAAAGCTGAGCTATTTAATGAATCCGACCTCAAAAGTGTAACTGTGGCTGAGCGTTATTTGCATGCAACAAATGCAAAAGCAAAGAAGCTGATACAGAATGTCTGCAATGCTACTGTCCTTAACATTCTTAACTAGGCACCGTTGTAAACTGTTAAATTAAAAACTCGATTGCTTGCAGCGGCCCATCAAATGTACCGATGTCATAAGATGCGTAAGGCACCAACCCGTCACTTCTGTCTAATGTGCTTGAACATTCTGACAAAACGCTGGCCGAGGATCCAATCAGAAGCATTCAATTTGCGGCGAAATCCAGTTTAAAGCATTGACGCAGAGTGAAAAATCCTTTGCGAAGAGAGCACTTAAGGCCAATCAAACATTTACACCCGGGGAAGGGTTTAACTACTGAAACCTTGGCATTAGGAGTGCTATGCGTAAAAACCATGTCAAAGATATTATGAAACCTTGTGAATGTGGTCACATGCCGACTCCATTCTTCGGCGTACGTTTTAGAAACAAAGTCAAGTAGGGTAGTTGGAGCGGATAAAGAGGAATAACAAATTTTTCGGGCGTTGAAGTCGCCTTCAATTATCTTGAGGCTGAAGGGGCGACCAGAAATATAAACGAAGGCTTGGGTGAGACGAGAAATATCAGAACTATTCGAGTTTGGTGGTTGGTATACATTCTATGTGGATTGGGAGCTCGGGTAATTGCACCAGAAGCCAGATAGTGTCAGGGATAGAATCAAGAAGTGGGTGATGGAGAGCGAAAGCTCTGTGTGGCTGCTTCACCTAGGCAAGACAACCTATTGGATTCGTAGAGCGCATAACCCGCCAACAAAATGACGCAGCGGAGCTGTGGTCTGTTAGCCAAGTCTCTGCCACCAAGATAATATCGTAAGAGCTTTTAGCTGCTCACAATCTTAGGTCCCTTAGTTCATGAGTGAGTGAGCGGGAGTTCACAAGTATTAGGGAAAATTCACCAGGACATTTAAGTTCACGTGATATCCAAGAGATGCAATCGGTGGGGGTCAAATAATCAACGTATACATTAGGGTTTCGGATAGTGCATAGTTGTGATAAGGGAGTAAATTCAGTGGAGCTAGGTATACTGGCTGTCGAGGGAATCTCTTTGTTAAGGGATTTGTGGACTGAAGACGAAGGTGATAGAAGGAGCTAGGGAATTAATGAGCGGGTTGTTGAGGATGTGGTATTAGTGTGGTGGGACGGTGTTAGGTAGCCAAATCGTGACCTTGATACGGCGAAACTGGCAGTCTAGGGGGATGGCGGTGAGGGGCAATCGAAAGCTGCCGGAGAAAAAGCCGGATAGTAGGTATGCGCGTGAATTTGTGGGGATAGAATTTATTTACGGAATTCGCAGGAGTCAGGGGGGCAATGTTTTCCAGCTGATGCAATTGGGGTAAGCGCTGGACAAGAGTGGGTTTTGAAAAGGGCCTCATGATTGGGTGTGGCTCAAAGGACGAAATAAAGTTATTTAAAGTTTGCCAGATAGCCTGGGGGGATCCAGAGGTAACTCATTTATGAAACTGGTAGTTGGGGTGAGAAGTAAGTCGTAAAGGGGTAGAAAGAGGGCATTAGAGTCGCGGTAATGCATCTAAATAAGGCTGACTAGTAAGTGGGTGGAAAGAAGGGAGGATAAGCGGCAGACCCTAATTATGGAATGGCATTTATATCACACTGAAAGGTGGTAAATGTGTCACCGAATGAGAGCGGAAGCGAGCACAGTGGACCAATCAACTGGTGATTGTAGGCGGCGGTTATTAGGCCTTTGTGAGTTTGTGGACTTTCCGATTTGGCAGGGCTCATGTGAGAATGGCTTATTTGAGTTGAGTGCACCGAGAGTGCCAGGCAGTCAAGGTTTACAGATAAGCCGACCCACTGAATTAGCAAGATGGCCAATGAAGTGAAGGGTTTGTGGTTAGTTGAATGGGTCACTGGTATGCGCTTCCTGTGGGATTCAACTGATTTTGGCTGGGTGCCATGCTGTTGTTTGACGGAAGGACGAGGAAGTGCTAGAGGGCGTGTTTGGGATGGGGTATACGCCAAGCGGCTGGTATTAGCCTGAGAAGACATCGGTGGGACGGCAATCATCTGCGTGGTTATACCGTCAGTGCTCCCAGCTTGGGGTGCCAGAGTTGGTAGATTTAGATGAGCACGTTTGCGGGGTGGTAAGATGGTCGAAGTGGACAGAGTCTTATCTAGATCTACCGGTATCGGTTGCCACCAACGGAAATGATGTCCAGGGATTACCACTTTTGCAGCGGATATAAATAAAGTTGGGGCGCCATCACTAGATTTATTCTCAGACAGACTAGTAATAGATTTGTGGGGTGATTGGATTGGGCAGGAAATTGAGCGGCTTAAGTACGTGAGAGGTCGGTTGTGAAAATTGCTTGAGGGGTTTTGAGTGATCATCGTCTGTATGTTGGCCCCAGTAGTGGTCGCCGAGCACGGGATAGCCGGAGATGTGGGGCGACGGAGTCTGTCACAGCGAGCGGGAAGGTTATTTGAAACCATGACAGTAAGCTCAGGCTTTGGCCCATCAGGAATAACCTGCACTGGCAGAGGGGAGCGCCAGATACAACCGAAGTCTTGCCAACTTGGGAAGTTGCGGTAAACTCCTGTGACAGTAATGTCTCCCTGGAGGGGAGTTTTATCCGTAAAGATCTTTATAATTTTATAAGGCGTATAGTTGACAATGTTAGTTTTGTTTGCTGTAAACTTCTTAGCAGAACTTTGATCACGAAATTGAAACAAAATTGGACAGTTATTCTTGGGGGATTTTTCCGGAGCCCAGAAACAGGCAGGCGGGTCATGCTACAGGCACAGAGAATGGTAGATTGGACCAGTAGCAGTAGGAGGCGGTCGGGTACTTTATAGACAGCGGCGTTCTTTGCATTCGCAATACATTTGTGAGCTCCTTCAGTTACGGACTCAAAGAAGCGATCTATGGCAGCCAGATTGCTGGCATTGGAGTCAGTGGAAGGGTCAACTGGGCTGGCCAATGGGGATAATTTCAAAGACAAGTCCTTGATCTGTTTTACTTTGATTTCTAGGCCCTTTGGTCTCTTTGAAACATCAGGAGCTTTGGGACCAGAATTACTAAATATATCAATAAGCAGGACTGAGCACGTTTTAGTGGGAATCAGGGGTTTTAAGGGATTTTGAGTACTACGGTGCGGCGCTGACGCCGCCTTGGTTTGGTTGGTGAGGGCATCGTAGGGTGTGTAGAAATTCAACGGCGTCTGAAATGGCGATGAAGCGCTATAAACGTCTG
>LUCM01009502.1:0-18409 GCA_008360955.1 Fasciolopsis buskii
CCTCTGTACGTTTAGGCTATAGCAGGATTCAGTGCATGAGGACGCTGCTGGGGTGATCTTTTAGAGGGTCGGCTAGTGTACTGAGGCTATTATTAGGGGGATGAGCTTGTCGGATCCTTGGTTGGGATATCCTGATATAGCACCATGTTGGGTTCTTTAATCGGAGGTTGTGTAGGAAAGGGTGAAATGGCCAGATCAAAATCCGCCGCAGGAACTGAGGGGGTCTCAGGCAGGTACGTTTTACAACATCTTACTGGGCTCAATATTGGGGGGTGGGAGGATTTCTGGACTGTGTGCATAAGGGTTTCACATAATTAACTTTTGATCCTTGAGAAACCTCCCTTTACAGAGGAGTTTGGCCCCTGAAATATTTTAATTTTAATAAATTGGGTATATCTGGCAACAATCTGACAGCTTTCGATAAACTGTTTAGCCGTAGACTCGTCTGAAATTGAAAAATTAGGGGCCATTCTTAGCTCTGCGACCTTTTCCTTAATCTGTTGTAATTGCACTTGTAACGAGCTGCCCCACAGGCGTTAAGAATGCGTGACTTCAACATTTCTAGGTGCAGGCGATCGAGAACATCATAAAAAACAGCGTTTTTGGTTGCTGCTCTACGTTTTTGAACATCGCCGGTGAAATAGTCCAAAAAGTTACATTTGGATATTGAGTTTTCCGAGGTGGAAGAACTCACGGGTTCCATGGCATTTATCAATGGGGATAAACCGAGCCGAAAATAAACAGCCGCCAAAATCAATGTCATTGCGAGAAAGCTGGGCGGGAAGAGTAAGGCATAGAGAAAAAAGCGAAAGGAAGAGTGCAAAGGAATTCCCAACCAATCTGGATGTTACACCGGTCTCCAAAATTCCCTCGCATAGCAGGTGGCTTAGAATATCAATTGGGTCAGCCTCTTCTTTCCTGCTTACGTTTTTCAGACACCAAAGTTCACAGGACTTGCAGCGTTTGGCCTGCATTCTTCCTAGCTAAAGACCTCTTGACTAGTCGGCACTTTTCAATAAGCACAGCTTTCGTATGTCTCTGCACAGGATGCCGTTAGCTGTACATATGTTAACTGTTCGGACTAGACCGCCGGCGTCAACCTGACAATCTCTTATCATCCCAATGCGTCAGTGGCCTAGTTTCGTTATTCCTGTGATTACCAGGATCAAGTCACCCTTTTAAAATTACCTCTCAGCTAACCGCTTCTGCCTCGACTGAAGGATCTGTATATAATTTTTCAACCACTGCTGCCGGAAGCCGTTCGCCGGATGGTTTGACAACTTTCAACGGCATGAGCAATTACGTTCGATGAAAGCATCATCCGGTGGGCCGTTGCAATCTTCAAGGAGAAGCAAGCTGTTTGGCGTCAGTCCTCTGTGTCGTGGGACATTGATGCTAGTGGTACTTTGTTCAAGATCTATTCTACTTCTGCAAAACATAAGCCTACGACTCTGTTTGTGATCACTTGATCGCTCGTTGATACCACCAGCAGCTTCCGAACTGATAAGATTATGTGCTGCCAAACACTGCCTCGGTGACTAGAAGAGGGACGATTGAAATGCAGCTGGATCTCCCATGCCCGCAGGTCTCCAGTTTTCCCTTGATCGAGGCGGATTATACTGTCCTTCATCTCCGAGACACACCCGACAACGTTGGTACCGTTGCTGCTGTGTATCGCTCTCGGTGCTCCTCGTCCACCCACAAACCTCATCACAGCCACGAAAAAGGGGTCAGTATCCTGCTTAAATGGGACCTCCATGTAAACAGCGCAGATCCGTAGGCAGTTGACCAAAGAGCCACAACTCTTCTCTAGCTTCCCTCCGTTGCAAACTGGGGTACGGCAAAGTAATCCATCCAAAAGGAGGAGACAATCCACCAGCCCTGCTTCGTCTGATGCAGGGGCGGCGGATCCATCTTCCGCTGGCCGGCGGGGGCGTTCGTCCTGCGGCATTTTACGCATATTATTACTCTTCTCACGGCATTGTTCCCATTCACGATCCAGTAGGGCTCTTTCACCGCTGCTGAAATTTTCAAGGTACCCACGTGACTTTAGCTGCTATGGTTATAAGCAATTAACAAGTCCGTTATTGAGTGGCGATTGGGCATGACTAACTGGTGCTTGAAACTACCAGTGGTAACTCGTGTGCGCTGGCCGAACCCGACGTACGGCATGTCGTCATTATTCATTGGACATAACTTCCGCGATGAATGCTGTATACCCCAGTTTCTTGCCTGCTTTATGTGGCCGAAAACCTGCTTCTGTGTCCCCTGACAACCCCGAGTCTCCCTTGGTTTGATTCTTTAAGTAATAAGTTTCCCACCTTCATTATCCCATCGTTTCTGTTAGAATGCATAGTACGGATATAGGACAGGAATCTAATCAGTTACTCCACGGCTTCCTGTAGGTTTGGCCAGTCTCAGTATCGCGGCAAAAGTTGCCAAAGAACTGGACACGAAAAGACAAGGTTAACTGCTGACTGTACGGTTTTAAATTTTACTCCGCTGGGAGGAGCAATAAACGTAGACAAGTGGGATGGACGTAATCATGCAGAAACTTTGGGCCAGCCAACCGAATTCGTAATTGGCCCTCACTCAAAACCCCCCTGGATACAAGATCGGTGATGTTTTCCTCGATTTGCAGGTGCCTCCGCTGAGACGGTGTGGTATATTCGTGGAGATTACCTAGGAAATTGGCCGCGATGGTACTAAAGCGCCAAGAAATTCTGGCTATGCAGTAAAAAACAATGTCTGAGTCCCTCCAGCACCACATCTTTTACAAGGCACTGGGCAGGGCTCTCTTTATCACCTCCCTAACTTCAACCCCAAGGAACATCACCGAGAGTTCAAGCCTGCATAGTGTTACAGGTTTCATGGGCGCCACCCTGTACTTACTGAACAGCAAGGCACCGCATGCAGATTTGCCTGCGGGCATTCGCCAGGAGTATGCCGCAGCAGGGTGTCTGTTATCTGACGAGTTGCAGAAAACATGCAACCCTGTCGACCCAAAGTTTTCTTTTTTCTATGGTAGGCTTCTCGATATCCTAATGACCCCAAAGTTTTTCACAGAATTAAGTCAGTCACCTAGGGTGGCGACGCCCGGTTCCTTTAGGGGATTATCCCAAAATAGGCTACATTTTCACAATCTCTTAGGCTGCATTTTTTGCAGGGAGGTAAAGCGGCGCGACCAACCTCAGTGTATCAAACAGGGAAGACACATTTGAGAGAATATCCTGCCTGGTATTCGGTTTATCCGCTGGTTCAAAATGAAACTTAAACTCATCACAAATTGTGTCCCATGATACCCCTAGTGCTGTCTGGGATGTTACCCCAGCCGACGGGCGCGACACTACAGTACCGTTAACTTCCCGGTCTACAAAGTTCGCTAATAACTTTGGCGAACTGGAGGTCTATTTCCCTAGTCAGAATCCTCCAATTAACATCAAAATCTCCCCTTCACTCTCTGCAATGGGAATGTCGGCCAGGTGCAGCCAGTGAGTAATCCCTTCAAATACCGTTTTAGTCGGATTCATCGGCAGCTTTCTGACAACCATGACACTTTCCATGTTCACTTACGCGGAATCTTTCATTGGCAAGGCGTGAAACGCTTTACTCACCGAGTTGATCCTTGCGGTGTCTGTGACCGTTTTTATTGTCAAACGCTTACTGTTACGCCTAAGACCTAACCTGGCTAGCGCATCCCAGCTGATGAGGGTCGTGCCGAACCCGTTATCTATCTCTCGATCTGCGGAATCCAGCTTGACGGGAAGGATACCCACTGAGACGAAGACATTCTGCAACTTAGTGACTGTGCAGTGCCCCTTACAGAGCTCACCTCCGGGCAGGTTCACACCAAAAGATACTTTCGGGGTCGAGACTTGGGCAATTAATTGTTTTCGTCAACTAAATCCGCAACTATCTTCGCGGGTAAGTTGACGCATTCTACTTCCTTAACATTCCACTTAGACTACCGGTTAACGAATCGTAGACTACTATCATTACATTAGGTGGCTTCTGCTGAAAGAATAGATAATCTTTCTCTTAGCTCATCCGTCAACGTAGCTGTCTCAAGTTCTCGGCGAAAAGCTGACGATTCACTCATTTGTCTCCCCTGCAACGTCTTCATTTCGTGAGCTAGCCTTTCTTTGAGGTGCCGTTTCTTTTATTTGATCATAGAAATGCCGGCTGTGGACTTCAAATTATGCCGAATGGAACAATAAGCCCTGAAGCTATTCTTAGGGACTTGCCGACTGTCCTCTTCTTGCGGCATCAACCCATGAACATTTTGTCCGCGTTGCCAAAGGGTGCTTTCATATTCCTTTTCATCGGTATTGTCAAAGTAGTGTAAAAATCAAGCGTTTCACTCTTGCTCTGGTTGAAGTCGATCGGCGATTCACAGTGCGATTCGCAAAAAATAAGCCTCCCACGTTCTGGATGTCACTTTGAAACTACGAAGCAAAGCGTAGCCAAGAATGACGCGAAGCTTGAGAAAGAACAACTGCTTCGCAAGCTCTACGATAATATTCATGAGTTTGAATTTATGCACACAACAACTATAGCTTTAGCAGAGAGCCTCAGCCACTATCCATCCAAACGATGGTCAACAATAGGACAAGATCTGCGTAAAAATGAACATTTGATGAAAGAGATTAAATAGAAAGCACCTGCCCTTTTGTTCAATCAAATACAACTACAATAGCCTGAGCGTGACAGCCAGGAACCACTGTAGACGAACGAATCATCTACAGTCGACCAACATGAAAGACAAAGCGAAAGTGGACCGTGAAACAGGCCGCCTCATGTCAAGTGACCCGTGACTACACCAAATGTCCGCAAAACAATCTCAGATAAAAGCGCAGGGAATAGACAAGAAAGGGTAATACATTGGCAGAGAACAAAATCAATGTCATTACAAAAAAGCTGGACGAGAAAAATAAGGCATCCAGAAAGAAACGAAAGGAAAAGTGCGAAGGAATTCTCAACCAATCTGGATAATGCATCATCCAAAGGAACCGGACGAATAACCTCTAACGATTTTCAAGGCAAATGCGACTATGCACCAGTGATTTACTGCCTGTAATTTATATGGCTATTTGGAATGAATAGGACAGATTATCTGGAAGATAAACTAGCAAGAAAATAGACCTGCCGGAGGTGACATATGTTGCAGGATTCCCAGCTAAGTGCGAACAAAACATATGATCCAAGTTAAAGTTTAATGCTTTACAGAAGGTTGCATCAAGACAAGCACATCAGCAAGGGTGATTTAGGAATGGTATAATGGCAGAGATGCGGTTTTCGATGGTAGAGTACAGGCTTCGCGCTGGGTACTGTTTTTAGGTTCAGGTAAAACCAAACAGACTGCTTGATGAAGGCCACTGGCCGAAATATTTATGTAAACGTTGGAGCGTATGCGTATTTTGGTAGAGGCTGTGTTGCTTAGGCGAAGTCAACGGCCTTTTGCGTAGTGCCAATAACAGGGCTTGGGTGGAATTGGGTTAGTTATTTTGTTATTAGTACAGCAACAATGGATTGATTTCTTCAGCACAGCTTAGCGGAACTTAATGGCGGCTAACTTTGTTAAACTGGTGTGGATACAACCATATGTGATTTAGTGGCCCTTTTTAACCCCCCTCTCCTGTGTTCCGTCTCGGCCAGTACGAAGGATTACACCGGGAATGGATACGAATCTCCCGGAGGCACCTTTCAATAGGGTGACAGAGAGGCTTACGCGGACGACGACTGGAAGTTTGTTCCACAACTCGGAGAATTTTGTGATAAAATCTTCTGACCTAAGAACACTTATGGACTGGAAACACAAAATCATTGTGAACGACCGCGTAATACCTAGGCCTTGGATGCCTCGATTTCAACGGGGTTTTCAGAGACAGGGGACGAGGCGGGAAGATTCCGAAATAAAAATGGGAATAGGTGCACAGATGATTTATTATGTGACGGGAGGAAAACGTCACAGGTATTTCGGTGGACGATCGTTGTGCAGATTCTAGGTAGGGCCAATCTTTATTCCAGGAATGGCCCCGCCTGGGGTTTACGGCTAGTCAGCTTGAACATTTCCTGCAGAAGAGTTTTAGACATAGGGAAACGAGAACTCTAGTTCTTGCTGTCTAAGGCGGTACTTTTTCGAAGAACCCGAATCTGCAACCGTAGTACAGGCCAAAGCCTGAAACCAAAGGATTTTGAATAAGTGGGTTGATCGCTGATTTGAAGGGCCGCAGTTGTTTGGCAATGAAAGTCAAACGGGGTTTGCTTGTAGAGAATTTGATGCTCCAGGCTTGTCACTACTGATCAAGAAGTTTTGTCAGTAGGCACATCGTTAATGGGGTATGGGTAGTCTTGATAGGCATCGGTGAAAATTTCAGGTTCATCCGTAAACAGAAGCGGGATGCCGCGAAAAATTACTGGAAGGATATCGTCGATGTTGAACACAACAACAGCGAACCTAAAAGGCCGCCTTGTAAGACCCTGCAGGTGACAGGAGGAGGACATCACTTGGTGCTGTCACCCAAGACTATTTCGTAAAGGTTAGTCAACAAATGCAAGCTACCAGCGATCTTATAAGGAGGACGCTCAAGGTAGACGTGAAATAACTGATCAAATGCCCTCGGCAAGAAAACCAGATTAGGTTAATCGGGTTAACGGGTGGAGCACAATCACGACTTTTGGGACTGGCCCCGGCCCCTACTAATGAGATAACAGCTGAATGAACAACTTGACATCCGTTCCTCCCTGGCCATTCGAATTATAACGTCTGGGAAATGAGAGCTATGAGAAGGATCTGTCGGAAGAATGATGACGAAAACTTCAATGAGCTGGGAGGAGTGATAATGATTACGAAGCGCTTGATATTTAATAACAATTTTGTGTATTTCTCGATTTAAGAGAGGCACGTCCAACGCAAGATCGAATTTTTGCATGGATGATGCAGAGAAAACGTGAATAACGGAAATCGGAGGGAATGTGGTGAGCAACGGAGTGCAAACCACTTCGTGTTTAAGTGCACTGAATGTGCGTGTCGCTGGCACAACACTTAACAGGAGGTCAGCGGCGGATGTCGCACCGCGGCGGAGGCGCAAACATCAAAGGCGAACGTAATGGACAGAAAAGTCAGCCGAGGAGGGAAAGATCAGTGGGGATATGGCGATTGAATGAAAATTAATCAAAACAAATAATGTTATGCAAGGTGAATAAGGAAGTCGCAATCATCAACAATAAATGTCCGATGAAATGTTGAGTAAAGTGGAGGAATTCTATTACGTCTGCCGAACTATACGAAGAATGACATTTTATGAAGCTTCTTACAGGACTGCCGATTTCAGCCCTATGCGGCTGGCGGCATGCTGGACTGAGAAGTGCAATAGAGAAGGAAAAGTTTGTGCAAAAACTAAATATTTTTAAATGCACCAGTCAAGGATGCGGTGCAAAATAGCCAAGTCTGGCCGATATGCGGTAGCTAATTTTGAGCCAGAATTGTATTCGTCCCATCTGTGCAAACGGTCTGCACCTGCCTGAAACACAGTCTCATGGAGTACGTTTTAACGAAGAAAGCTGTGAATTTCAAATAACCGTTAGCGAAGCTAATGTCTGGCCTAGGGGACGACCGAGGCACTGAGGGCATTAGCTATGGAATTATGATGAGCTCGAAAAAATGCACGAATATATGCAAATATGGACATCAACATATTCAGGAATATACCTGATTAACTGGATAACAATTTGTGGATAGCCATGATGAACTTACTGGCAAAGAAATACAACGGGCGTACTTTTTATTTGCCTGTCGTTCTAACTTTTTCGATGCCGAACGGTGACCGGCAACCTGAATCATTTTGGAGTCGTCTGATGGGCAGCGCGAAAAGTTGTTCCGTTTGGCAATGTTTCATTGGGAGGAGAAGAATGATGATCCCACTCGGTGAATTCGTCCGCAAACCAAAAATTAAGTGGAAAAAGTTTGGCGTAGCTGTTGTAAGGAGGCTCAAGGCAAGGGCCCGAAACTATCAATATCTTCAAAATTGTCCCTGATGAACTGACTCTAAATTTCAAGTTCGTTGCAAACCTGCATGGTCTCACAGCTTTCACGATTCTCCATCTTCAACCTTCCCAATGGAATATTGCACCAGTGCGAGTTGAATAACGCATCCGAATGCCACCAGACCGCCGGATTTTAGTTCCCCTATTTTTAATCCAAATGACTGATAATGAATAAGTGATCAATGTCTACAACGCCGCCGAGTACTTTCCAATGGGCATAAGGCAACCGCGTCTTCCGAGAAAACCGGTGCTATCTAAACTGAAAATAGAAATCCCCGGATGTCTTCACCGAAAGTCAACGGCTTTTGCCGCTCTGCACAGCGTCAATCCATTTAGGCAGAAAGCCCAGGGTGGGAGCAACACCCTGTGTTACTAATCCCTGCCCGTCCCTATTAACTTCTCAACCCCACGGTCCTATATGCCCTTTCCGTTCGAGAGCCACTAAGTTGAGGCGCCTGACGGGCCCCAGTGAAAAATACTCCTGTTGGCGCTCATGAGCAATCACTGCGATGTAACAACTACTTCTGGCTTACCACGATACCGATCCAGGCCAATATTTGCCAAGAAATGGCACAGCATTTCTTCTGAATATTCTCCAATTTTTACTCACACCAACCGACTGGTTTAGTAGAATTCCGTAACTCGCAATTTCGCTTCTTAAAACTATCCCGCCTGACAGCTGCTACTAAAATGCGGCTCACTCCGGACTTACTAAAAGAAGAGGGCTACCGAAGGATACGTTGCTGTCATATTAATTCTCACTTATGAGGAGGTACTTAAAGTAGTGATATATCATAGCATCCCTCTTCCATCTTATCTCACCATTTCGTTTGCAGAACCACTCCCACTGACTCACTCTGGGCCATGATTAGCCTACCCCTTCTGGAAAGCTCTTCTGAGTTTTACCACCTGTCAGCTTCCACAAGTCAAACTTGAGGACTCCCTGACAAACGTGAAACACCTAAGGGGTTTTCACGGCAGCTGTCACCTAATTTACCTCCTTTTTGAAGTGTACTTCAAAATCCCATCTGCTGAGTTCATAAAAGATAGTCTAACTAACCTAATCAGTCAGGCTTTTCCATTTCCCACAGATGTTTTGGTTTCTGCACATTAGAGAACCCGCTAGGTTCTGAAATGGACACAGTTGTCCAGTGCAGATCATCACAGATACGGACAACGTGCCGGTCCCTTTTTGACAAATTGATTATGCCACCCTTTATTAGACTACATCTTTCGACCCTAGAAACCACCTCACAGAGACAAAATGACTCAGTGGATTCAAAAATTTGGGTTGTTCCTACCTCGGTTTGAAGGCTTTTACGGAGTTCTGATGGCCGACCTTGGCGTTCAGGTCGTACGTATACGGACGGTTCTGCCTCGACTGGTGGTGAAATGTTTACAGCCTCAACGCCGAGCTCAGCGATCGGAACCCCGCGAAAAGAGACAAAATGACTGCAGAACAACAATTACCAGCAAGCCCCAAAAGACCCAGTAACAGTGGTACTCCAGTGGTTTCAGAAAGTCACGGAGCAGGTTGGTTTCGGACTTCCTGCCTGAAAATACAAAATCCCCCTGTCATGCCACGGGCCTCTGCTGCGGCATCCCACCAATTCAGACCTTCCCTCAACCCAGGAAATCCGACGTCACCCCACCCACTTCGAGACGAGATGTCGTTCGTATTCTGTTAGCGACTCCTGAACATCTGCTCAAGATTTTCACCGCAGATACTTACGTCTTCACTGCAAGGCATGATAGTTCCAACAGTTCGTTCTATATAGTCCCAGCCCAACTTCCTAGCGGACATCTGACCAGAGCCTGATTGTGCACTGTCCACACTGGGTTTCCCAGTTGTTAGACAGCTCAAGTAGGTGAGAATCTGGATGGGCTCCGACGTGCTACAACAACTGCCCCATCCTTTAACCAAAAAATTCCCGAAGTTTGAACAACCTGAGTGTATATTCAGTGCGTTTGCCCTATATAGCCTGCCAACACTACCTTTCGGCTAAGTGTACAAACTTCCGGCCTTCAATACTAGACAGTCAGCTACTGCTAAATGCAATTGGTACATTAGCTCACCCGCCTTAAAATCACTGGCAACTTCTACTTGCCCGGCATAGACTGCCCTAGTCCTGATTACCCGGAGCTCACGTTTGGAAAATCCTGGCTAGAATGTACTCTCAAACAGCATGGACCAAAATTGTGGAACAATTCACCGGCTTCCGGGAAAAGACCAGCCTATCTTAGGTTTCGTCGCTACAGAAGACAAGCGCTAGTTTCTTGTGACTCACTACCTGGATCAATAAGGCAAGAAAGTACACGCAAGCGTTTCCTCTGAATATAACATCAGTTGACCAGCGATTTCAGGCGAACGCAGATTCACCCGCCTCTGCGAAAGGGGGAAAATCCGATTCTTTAGCAGATTTCTTTACCAGAGGCTCCCTAGCATCGTTGTTGGAGAGAGAGCTGTTTGGCCGAAGAACCATAATTCGACAGCCCACGGCAGGTTTGTTCAAATGATCCAAAGTTCTATTTGCAAGATGTTTTCTTACCCGTTCACTTAAACGGCTGTTAAACCAGAGATCTCAGGAGTACCCCAGGTTCAAGCCCACAGATCTCATTCAGGATGAGCCTTTGTTCGTTCTCATTGGAAACCCGTGTAATGACCAGATTAAAGAGTACCAGAGGGGAGTTCAGCAGGCGCTACACGCTTGACATTGAGAAAGTAAGGACTGCCTATATGAGTACATGAAGCAACTGAAAACGCTGACCCCATCTACTTTGGCTCTGAGTAGCCCAGATGGATCTCCCATGGCGTCCACGGACCTGGCAACTGACAATTTTGACCTACACTTCTGCACCACATTCTAGGCGAATTCAGCCACATACCTCATCCCACCTTTCATCCAATTCCTGCAGTTTTTGAATTACCCGACCCACCAGTCAACCAAAATACAGCAATATAGACCGTTCCCTATCTAACCATTGCCGCGCCATGGGGCCTGATTACCTGCACACTCGCAAGTTGAAAGAAGGCGCTGTTACTTAGTCGGTCCCATTTGCTCCTCTTTCTCAGACTTGCGTTGGGAACGGCACCTACCCTCCACTGTGCAAAGAGCAGCTAAAGCATTCATCTGAGGAGAGGCAGTGGGCCTCTGGCCACCAGCTACAGACCAGCTGGTCTAACCATCATCCCTAGCAAAATCCTCGGGCGACTGCTCAAAAAATCTAGCTTCTCCTACCTACAGGGATATAAAATTCTTTTCCTGTCCCATCAGAGTTTGCTTCAAGACAGGTGTTGTATTACCAACATGCAGGCTCTCATGGATAGCCTTGCCGAAGGTTATGGGGTGAATAGATCTCACATACTATGAAGGCCTTCGACAGGATTACCCACTCCACACCAGTGTATAAGCTTCGGGAGTTTGAGATCTCAAGCCACCTACCCGACTTATTGATAAGCATTCTTACTGATCGCAGTCTTGTCCTCTTGGCGGATGACGCAGTTTCAAAACCTTAGCCACTCGCCTGTGGCCCCCGTCAAGCTCAGTTCTTGGGTCTCTATTAGTTCTTGCAACTGTGAACGATCTTCCTCCGTTCTTTCTGTACTACATTGGGATGTACGTGGAAGAAGTGGCTACATAAGGTGCCGGCTGAAGTTTCCACCAAAATGCTATTACTTAGGTTCAGCGCTTGCCAGTCGACCGGAATCTGCCCATAAATGACGGCATCTGTGTGGGAACTTAGTAATGGATGTCATTCATTCTTCATAAACGAAAGCAATGTCCCACCCAAGGTTGATAGGCGCAAGGTAGAAGGGCTCCGATTAGATAGTCACTTCCTTTCTTATACTACCGCAATTGGCCAGGAAAGCAGCCTTTCGGGTCGTAATCATGATCTAGAATTCCCACCAAGGATCTCAAGAGAAAAATCCCCGACTTATACGACACGCATATTCGCCCGCCGCCGGAGCACCACAACCAAATAATGCACTACGGATTCTCAAGTCAATGGCATTTCCCAGAAAAAAATGCGAAAAGACAAAACAGAGGGAGAGTCTGTCCCATCTTTCTTATCCGCCTTTACCACACACCCGATTTAGATGCCCTCCAGGTGAGGTGCATTAGGAGTGACTTATTCTTATTGTTCAACCTTGGCGAGTCGAAACAAACTGTCAGCTGTTGGTAATTCGCGGAACAAAACCAGCTTCAAAAGGATGCTTAACCCATATATAGGTCTCCGTCCACGATTTCCTATAGAAGCGGACATTTTCCAACAACGCACCATCTTCCTCCCCATCCTTGGTACATCGTTTCTGGCGAGACGACACTGGCAGCCATTTTCCTCGAACGAGTTCATGCTGCTTCTTTCCGACCGGTATCTCTCTCTTCATCCAACATTTCTACTGACAAAAAATACAGGAAAGGGGATCCGCAAGCTTAGTTTTGTACTCGTGGGCTACTGCAAGAATTCCAGAAAGACGCCAATTCAAGTGGTCCACTCTGTAGGGAGCCTGCCAATGCAATGGCCAGGGCACTCTGACAAGCACTATGCAACTCGAAGTGCAATGCAAGACAGAAAATTAAACTGAAGCCGACATAAGTATGGTCATGCGATCACTGTGGTTGTGTGGAAGCTGAACTCACCTAAAGTTGTTTAGTGTTGTCTCCTTCTGTCCTGGAGCGCGCCGGGTGGCCTTGAACGGAGAAGACTTTTTGTCCATTAATGATTGTTGTCGTAAGTCTTCACCTCAGTTGAACCTTTATTAGCTAAATGTTACCTTCAGTCAAACGCCGCTGTGGTCAGCACTGCTGTCAATGACAGTGCAATGCCGTCTTCTGGGTACGAAGCTGATTTTTTCAGCAACCCGGATAGTACCCCTATGATTGTGCACAGCTTGATGTGTTATCGCCAGAGCGGTGAATCACAAGAATTCGCCCGTAGAGCTATTGAGAGTCTTGTGAAGAAGCTCAAAGAGAAGCGGGAAGATCTCGATTCACTGATAACTGCAATCACCACCAACGGGACACAACCCAGCAAGTGCGTAACAATCCAACGGACATTGGATGGCAGAATGCAGGTAATAGTGACTTAGCAATTAATCTAGGCTTCAGATCGCTGGTAGAAAATGTATCCCACATGTCATTTATGCGAAAATTTGGAGATGGCCCGACTTGCACCGAAATGAACTGAAACACAATAAATTCTGTTCTTATGGTTTCGACCTTAAGCAGGATAGCGTGTGCATCAATCCTTATCATTATGAACGTATAGTTTCTTCGGTCGATTTGGCTGCTCTTAGCTTGAGCCCTTGTTTTGATCATGAAGGTAAGTAATATGATCCACCGAAGTGATTCGGTTTGAAGTTAAAGCGACTTTTTTTTGGTGACTGACAGCATCCTTCAGGTTGAAAAAAGTATTGAAAATAATATTTGAGTCAGATGCCAAAATTTGCCTTTATACTGCGTGCATTCCTTCCTTACTTAGTGTTTCCTTACTTCCACCGCGTTCCAATGACCGATGTAGGCTCCTTTGCATTTTCAAAACAGATCCATCTGTTGTTGATGGGCTTATTCAATTAAATCTGTTTCGTCCCGTATTTTTACCCAAAAGGTCACCGTAGCGCATTTTGATGGTTATATGCTCTCATAATACCCTTGGTAGTCAAATTTTAAAGCGTTCGCCGTGGTAGTAGGTGTCGTGTACTTACAAATTTAGTCAGGTTGTCAGTGATCCTTAAATAAAATGCTTGGATGCAGTTCAGCTTGGTTCCGCAGCCCTGCTAGTAGAGCATAGGGTGCAAAGTCATAAATTTTGTTTATGCGCGAGCCGGAACCTCTCCCACTTTGAGGCATTTTTATAGCTGGATCGTTTTAACAAGTCTTTCAAACTAAAAGTATAAAGGAACAACAAACAGTCTCGCTAAGAAACATGGGGAATTTTTAAGTACGTCGATGCAGCCAACCTTGGGTGACGTGTTAGGATGGAGTTAGGCCGAAGTAGCTCAGCAGCATCGTTTAACGTTAAACAGCTGGGCGAGCCCCTCTGACCACAGCTTTCCTCAGGGTGTTGCACGTTACTGTAGAAAGAATAAGTATGCAATATGGATAGAGTGAACCTACAGGGGTGGTAAAAGAAAAGAACATTGTAGCGGTCAACAAACGGAATGCACAGCTTAACTGTACAGATGCACTATTTCCAATCGCCGATTCGACAGGTGGCAGCGCAATTGCCAATATACGCAGTTCGCTGCCTTCAAAATCTCCAGCCAACTGGTTGACGGACCTTTCAGATCCCCAACTAAAAAAACTGGCTAACCTCGCTGTGCATTTTCTCTTTCCATACTACCACGCCATTTGTTGGCCTTCACGTAGCTTCTTACATTTCGAGAGAAAGAGAAATGAAAAATAGTGCATAGTATGGCAAGAGCATTTGCGTCATAAGCAACAGGTGACTCAACCAATGAAGTTTACCAAGCTTGGTGCGCAGCGATAGGGCATTCTCTGGCTCGGTACCCAATACTGGATTCATAATCTGCACGTAGCTCCAGCTGCCACTCCATCCACTCCCAGCATCACGCCGATATCGATGGTCGAAGGCCTCCGAGTACACAGGCTCCAAACCTCATACTAGGTGCAATGCGGCCCGATACACACCTTTCAGCATCAGTGAGATATCCGCCTGATGCCACAAGTGCTTCAGTCCAGTGTACGTCGCTCGGTTCTCGGATGTACTTCTGCCGTTGCACATCATCTTGCTATGTTGCCATCTTTAGCCAAGAATCCATTGAAGCAATTGAAATGGTTAGTTGCTCTCCGTCAACCAAGGATCGAGGCTGCATTCGTCTGGTCTTGTAGTACCGCTTTGCACCTTAAAGATGGAAAACATGCCGAACGGAGGTGCAGCCACCGCAAGTCTGTCTAACACAAGTTGCTTCTGCTCTTGCTTCCGCATGTATGGCTCCTAGGGAGAGGGATAAGGCTGTACTACTTGGCTGGGTCCCAGTCAGCAGCCAACTGTGCTCAGTGAGACTTAGAATCGTGAAAAGTAAACAGCCGTTCTGGTAGGCGCAATTCGCTTTTCGTCTCAGTATACGCGCCTACACATTGCAGCTAGGATGCAATCAAATTCACTTTCTGTCAAAGGCTGCATAATCTCTTACGCACTTTGGGGCAGAGTGATATCGTTATTTTAGCAGGGGACATGAATCCTGGAGTAAGCTGGCTGTCCTCAAATGAGATGCATGTGGGTGGCACTTTTGATTTCAATTCCTGTCGTTCTGAAAATGGGGCACGGCTACTGGCCCTGTTCAGACTCGGCAGTGTAAACTTCGAACGTCTCAATCGCTGGTACGTCACCTAGCGTTCGCCCCAAGTCAGCATCTCTGTTAGCTACGAATGGCGGGATTGTCTCCAAGGCTGCCGGTCGTGCTGGAGCACTCGACCCCGACCACTAGTTAGTCTGCGCCGAGCTGTTCACGTGCTTTATTGAGGTCAAAAAGCGCTCGTTACAGAGTGTTAGATTGTAACAAACTACTTCAACTGATCTATCACCCTTTCAAAGCACGCTGGCTGAAAAACTAAAATTGCCCCGTCTAATAACATCATTGGGCATTTGTCGCTTATCACATGTCCTGAATTCTGCTGGCTTAGCAAGTCATGACCGGACACTTCGCATTATGACACTGGATTTTTGCTCAGCTTCTACACCTTGACGCACACTAGTCCATATTGGCTGGTAGGGAGTATAACTAAGCACGGCTCGACACGAGACATAAATTTAACGCAAACGTGCGTAAGGATCGCTAGATCTCATGGTCTCAAAGAGCTTTAGAGATGGGACTTGTTGTCACTGCGAAAAATTCCCGTAAGCTGTTTCTCCCCACTCGAGCTGCCGGTAGGAAAGTATTGAGCGTGAGCGAAACGATTTGAGATGCTGACAGTTCGTCTATCCACAATCGGCACTGACGTCCTGTACGCTGGACGGAGCATTTTCAAGCAAAATTTAGCTAGCTATCAGCGTCAATCCCTCCTGTAGCTACTTCGGTACGCGCCCTGTGGACTGTTACAACAGGTCTACTTCTTGATGCAGGAATTCGCAAGGAGACCCAAGTCTCAGGTCTTAGGCTTTCGACACCCTTCACAGTCTCCAGCGGATTACAACAACGCTACCATATACTCCTTTTCAAATTTATCGTGGAGGATGTTCTACAAAGCGCTTTATTTGGACTATTAGATGGTGCAACTGAACTCCTCTCGGAGAGCAGAATTCTTCACTTAGTGTATACGGATGATATTGTCGTGCAGTGCGGCAATATGTAGACAGTTCAACACACGTTGGATCGCTTAGCGATTGAGATATCTCGATGCGGTATGTGCTTTGAAACTTCAGAGTGCAAGGTATTTTTTCAAGACTGGCGGGGTCTCTGCTTGCTCTGATCCTTTGCGATGATCGGGAGTCTAACTAAAACTGGCGAAGGTGTTGGGTAGGAGGTCACATCACGAATTATGAAAGCCAGAGCAGCTTCCGTAAACTTGCAGCACCTGCCATGACATCCGGTTTTCTCCCAAGGGTAAGGGGTACAATGCCACGATTCGCAGTTTTTTTACGGCTGCGGAGTTTGGCTTCGCCACGCTCAGGATGCCCGACAGCTTTCCGTATTGGACCGCTGCTGCCTCCAAGGCGTCACTCAAGCTTGGTAGGAAATTGGGTGAACAATAACGAGGTATGTCGTCATTTGCTGGGTGCAGACAGTCGTTCACTGATGTTATCGCTCTGCATTACCTTCGGTGGCTTGGATATGTTTTGCATATGCCTATCTGTCCGCTTTTTCATGTTCTTTTCAAACGTTCTGGGCAAGGCCGGAAGAAATAACGTGACGGTCAGACTGACTTATCCCAGAGACTTGAAGAAGCTAGCGTCGGTCGCGGCCACGGTTGTTTCTTCTCTCCTTCCTAGTTGGGGCCCAGGGGACTAAGATTGTAGTTGTTTGGAGACGCCGGGAGACGTTGCTCAGGAGAGAAACCAGCGGCGCAAATGCTGTGTCTGTAGAACTCGTGCCTTGTAAAACATAAGCGGAGTCCCTTTTTGGCTTTCTAGGTGGCCTGTCTCGGAACACTGGTAAGCTGATCGGATTGGATGGTAAATAGTAGGTTGATTTCCGCTGCATCGTATGCTTAAAACGCTCAACGGGTAATCCCGGTAGCTTGACTCTGACTAACGTGTGGCCGGAGTCGAAGGGAATGCTCCAGTGCGAGCGAGAGTCACTTAGGCCGACCGTCATCTATGATCTTTAACAATGCAGTTGACTTGGATCAGTTGCTGACTTAAATAGGGAGGGCATCTAGGGATATCTGACGGTAACACTTCTGACCTGTTAGATAACCGTAACACTGAAGACGCTTCTTCCCTCTTCGGCCTCCATCTTCTACTCAACTGCCTCATTTTTTATGGAATGCTGTATGCATGAGTGGATTGAAAGGAACACACCCCACAGCTACTAGGGCTCACTGCACGAGGGAAGGAGAACTGGCATCTATGACCGAAACTTGAAGAGGGATGGAACCACATAAGGTCTTATTAGATCAGTTGCGATAACGAACCAGACGACAGCGAGTTGGTGTCTGCCAAAAAGTTGAGTTGGCTACATTCTGAATGTTCACTTGAAAGGCATTTTGAATCATGTTACGATTATGCATGCCTCAAATAGCGTCTGACACAATAGCTGGTTTTGAATGAGTAGGCGGAATGTGCTAGTTCCAATGGCTGTATAAAAAAATTGTCAGATTCCAAAACTAAATGGAGAAACCTAAAATGTTGATTTGTCCAATGTATCCGGGATCACTTCACATAGTACCTCCTGCACTCATAATGCTTGATTTCATTCAAGAATAAAGGGCATCAAGTCATGAGAGCATGGCTCGAAATTAAGGGTAAAACAAACGAGGTTGACTGGAATGTTTGTTATCAAGGTGAAAAAAAGAGACAAAAGGTTCACTTATCTTAAAGAAGTCAAAATTTTGATTACGCGTGGCTATCGTTTCTTTTTCTTGGAGTAACTCCATTATTTCTTCAGTAGATGGCCACACATGTCTTGTACGAAACAATGCTTGGTTATGTTACATAGTCGATAATCCGTTTGTGATATGGTTCATGCTTGAATATACAATATACATATATATATATATATATATATATATATATATATATATATATGCATTATAACGGGATAAATCCAAATACAGACTGCGCCATCGGAATCATGACAAAGGACGAGAGCAATGAGCGGGAAATAGAAGAGAAAAGGAAACAATGTACAGAGTTCGTCACATGCAAGTTCTTCTACCACATCTCTACGTCATCAGTC